>LBNU01003655.1:7746-107998 GCA_014162995.1 Artemisia annua | reverse complement strand
AAAGCAAGGGCAATTCCGGCATACTACTAGCCAACAAATTTCACAGTGAGTCCATCTTCTTCATTTTAGCAAAAGCAGCACTCCCTATTTCTCCCATTTCCATCATCACCTCTCCCAAAACCAATCACACACACACACTAATTACACACACACATCTAAATAACAATCAGGAGATATGTGGCGGTGCGTGTCACGTGGTCTACGCATTCCTTCCCGGAGATCCACTTCCGCCGACTCCTCTTTCACACACCGTTTCTTCTCTTCTCAATCGGTAAAAACCTTTTTTTATTCATTCCTTTCCCTTTATAAAATTATATCAATTTATATAAATTTAAATCAATAAAAAAAATTAGGTTATATATTAAAATAATCCGATCTACATTATTAACCTATCTAAATCCTTTATTATTGATAATATGTAATTCATTTTAGCCTTTGCATGATTAATTGAAGATATATATATTTTTTTTGTATAAATTTATTATTAGGATTGTGAGATTAAGTGATTGTGTGTGTTTGGATTTGTGATGTAACAGAATGCGGCAAGTCCGGCGTATACGATAGTTGATCATACGTATGATGCGGTTGTGGTTGGGGCAGGAGGTGCGGGTTTACGAGCTGCCATAGGTTTATCTGAGCATGGATTTAATACTGCTTGTATTACTAAGCTGTTTCCTACTCGGTCGCATACTGTTGCAGCTCAGGTTCGTGGACGATTTTTTGAAATGTTTTGTGTGATTGGATGAATTTACTTTGATAATCGGCTTTATTTAGTTAGAGATTAGAAATTGAAAATATGGGTAAGTAATGAAGGAAAAGAAGATTTGATCACATGACTTGTGTTTCAAGCACTTTCTGCTAAGGGGGTGTTTGTTTCGGCTTATGTAGCCTGCTTATCGCTTATTTGGTTTTGGGCTTATGTAACATAAGCCCATAACCAAATAAGCCATAAGCAGGCTATATAAGCCGGAACAAACACCCCCTTAAAAAAGTTTGGTAAGTGATGAAGGAAAAGAAGATTGATCACATGACTTGTGTTTCAAGCACTTTCTGCTAAGGGTAGATGTATGCTAAAAGTTGTAAAAGCTTGATATTTAATTGCAAAAATGATTTTGTTACAACTAGTCATTGTAGTGTCGTTTGCTTTTGGAACATGTATTGCCTAGATTCATTGTAACGGCTTAAAATCTATTAATTTTTCTAATTGGTTTACTAGTAGTATGGAAGACTAATTTGTTATTAAGACGTGAGACGTGCAAAGTTATTAAGGAGTGCTTGTATTACTTGCAATGTTGAAATAAATCTATTATACCTTTTTGTGTGTGATAATATGTAACCAAATCAAAGTTATAGTATACATTGGGACCACTCTCTGATATCTCTCATCTTATTACCAATATATATTGCAAAAAAGATTATTTTCCTCGAACTATACTGAATTGTTGCAGTAAGCCTTGTTGCCTCTTTGGAAAATAGTCCTAGTCGTTGATAGTGTGATTATGTTGAAGTAAGATAATAGAAAGTTCGAGTTATTGGGTATCTTGGTTCCAAGATCTTTACAAGTTATGGTGTCATACATCAAGTCCTTGTCTTGTTACCAAGCAAATGTATTCATTAGTATTAGTTGCTCTTCCATGATGTCATTACGTTAATTTATATGTGTCTGAGATGCTTTCATCAGGTGTATTTTGTTATGAAACGTCACTTCAGTTTTTCTTTTCAATAAACGCAGGGTGGTATAAATGCTGCATTAGGAAATATGACCGAGGATGACTGGAGGTGGCACATGTATGACACAGTAAAGGGAAGCGATTGGCTAGGTACATCCTTTTACAAGTTGTGTATGGACTGATCAAAGTACTGAACTAGAATTTCTGTATTGGCGTTGATGTATTATTCCAAAATTAGGCTGTGTTTTCCTGTTTGTTTGTATTTTTTCTTTTATCTTTTTTTCTTATTTATTATTTTTTTTATCAATTTATGTTCCATCTTAAATATAATAACTTTGGCAAGAGACTCGTCAGTCCTTTTTCTTATCATAACACATGTCATCCATTTCTATAGGTGATCAGGATGCTATCCAGTATATGTGTAGAGAAGCACCAAAAGCAGTTATTGAGCTTGAAAATTATGGTTTACCATTTTCTCGAACCGACGAGGGAAAGATTTACCAACGTGCATTTGGTGGTCAGAGTCTTGACTTTGGCAAAGGTTGATATGATGGCTCTTTACTGATCATATGAGTTGCAATCTTAAGCGAAACCAATCGGTCTTTAACTTTCATCATGTTCTTTTATAGGGGGGCAAGCTTATCGCTGTGCGTGTGCTGCTGATAGAACTGGACATGCATTGTTGCATACATTGTATGGCCAGGCCATGAAACATAACACACAATTCTTCGTGGAATATTTTGCTTTGGATCTTATCATGGGTAGTGATGGTATGTTAAACATCCTGTTCTCTTATAATAGTTGATTATATTCAATATTAACTTATTAAGCGTGCTATCATATGCCTGATAGAAGGCTGGAAATACAGGATATTTTGAAAGAGAAAGTGGGAATGTTTTTGCCTTTGACACCCATCTTTCTTCTAGGAGATACAATCTTTGCTTGCTTAATATACCAATGAGCATGAAATAACAAATAATTACTTCTACAACTTAACTGAAAATTGTTCTTTTTGCCTGTTTTTGTATCCAATTTTGATATTATTAATAGACATTTTCTAAGATGTAGATTTATTGTTCTATCTATATATGTACAGGTTAGGAATTATTAAGCCAACTTGTTTTCTGCTTCGGTATTGTTGTTTATGTATGTCTAAAAGCAGTTTAATCATACAAGTGATTTATCAGGTAGCTGCCAAGGTGTTATTGCACTGAACATGGAAGATGGGACATTACATCGATTCCGTTCTTCATCAACAATTTTGGCAACTGGGGTGAGTTTTTACTAGTTAAGCTTAATTTTATCTCTAAATAGACGATCTCATTATTATGATGTTATCTTATCCCATTTTATTTTGTTCACAGGGTTATGGTAGAGCATATTTCTCAGCAACCTCTGCTCATACTTGCACAGGAGATGGAAATGCTATGGTTGCACGTGCAGGCCTTCCTCTTGAGGTATACTAAATCATATTTCATTATTTTATTCATTCCTACGGATTTCTGTTGGTATTTGAGTATAATCAGTATTTTTGCATGTGACTTGTCGTTTTCAGGATCTTGAGTTTGTACAATTTCATCCAACCGGTATCTATGGTGCTGGGTGCCTCATTACTGAAGGTTAGTGTACTTTTCTTGTGACTGACTAAGAATTAAATGGAAGATAGTTATAACCTGGTTCGTCATATGCCTTGTATAGGGTCGCGTGGTGAAGGTGGAATTTTAAGAAACAGTGAAGGTGAAAGGTTTATGGAGCGTTATGCTCCTACAGCAAAGGATCTTGCATCAAGAGATGTCGTTTCGAGGTCTATGACCATGGAAATCCGGGAAGGTCGTGGTGTAGGTATGTTCCATGACCAACATTTGTAGTGTTTCAAAAGAATTTTGTTTTTGATGATTTATAATCTGATTGTGAGTATAAAATTTTCTTTTTATATAACAATCTGTTTCAGAAACAATTTAGTTGATTTGTTTTATCCATATCCTTTTTAGCTATGTTTTCAAGTTTAGCTTGCTCGACCGATTAGCTGACAATTTTCACACAAATGGGTTGAAATGGCTATCCCTTATTGATATCTAGTGGAAAATACTTAATTAAATCATAAGCCCGGCCATCCTTGCTTTCATTTCCATCACCTTCTTTAAATAGACACACATTTATGTAGACATTGAAAGATGAATGATAGATGACATACATTTCTGCTTTTATTATATGTGCTTAATCTTACTTCCCTTCAATAGGACCAATGAAGGACCATATTTATCTACACTTGAATCACCTTCCACCGAATGTTCTCAAGGAGAGGCTTCCTGGAATCTCTGAAACGGCTGCCATCTTTGCTGGTGTTGATGTTACAAAGGAGCCAATTCCAGTTTTGCCTACTGTTCATTACAACATGGGTGGAATCCCAACAAATTATCATGGGGAGGTAATTCCTAATATGCAAAACTGTTGTGACTTATGAACAATTTTTGTGGCAAGATGTGAAGATTGGGTGGGTTGTTAATGGGTCATAACGGGCTTGGGTTTAAATGACCGCCCCCATCCACTAGGTCAATTTGGATTTTGCGTCAGTTTAAGGAAACCATATACTTTTATTCTTGCATTTTCCAGGCCGAATTTTTGGACTATTATTCGAGGCTTTCTTCAAACTTCCTCGGGCTTCATTAATTCTCGTTTTGCTTCCCAAATCCTGCTCTTTCACTCTAAATTTCTTCATAAAGTGCCTACAATATAAAATAACAACTTTTCATAATATTTGCAATTAAAACACGTAATTTGTTACAGTATTTATTTAGCCGTAAATGAGGGATTTTCGATACTAAAAACATGTTTAATTCAACGCTTACCAAATATAAATCTTTGAGTAAATCATCTAGGAAGTTGTATGCATTTTATTAAACTTTTGGTAATTTTCAACCTTCAATCCATTTATTAGCTGTCCCCTTTTGAGTTTTCAACCTTCAACCCAGTTATAACTTTATTATTAGATGGATTGGGTAAGAGGTCAAAAGGATTTGGGTTGTAACGGGTCACTATTTTCCATTGTTTGAAATTTCAGAAATAAATATTTGTTTGCTATCAGAATATATAATATTTGATTAAAAGGATATCAAAAGAAAGGTGCAGTAAAATGATTAAAAGTTTGGGCGAGTCTCAAGTTTCAACTTGATTGGCCCATTTGGCTATTCCTTTTTAAGTTTTAGCAATGGATTTTATTTGATCTGTTTGAGATAAAACATAGCCTAAATTGACTCATAACCCAATTATAACTTTATAGTAGATGAGTCAGAAATTGGTAAAAGTGCCACCTTAAGAGGATTTGATGTTAACCACAATTTTTTCTTATCAAAGGTTGTTAACAAAAAAGGCGATGATCCTGATGCAATTGTACCTGGACTCTTTGCTGCTGGAGAGGCAGCCTGTGCCTCTGTTCATGGTGCAAATCGGCTCGGTGCAAATTCTCTTCTTGACATTGTTGTTTTTGGTCGAGCCTGTGCTAATAGAGTTGCAGAGACTTATAAGCCAGGTAACGTTGTCTTACATGATCTTTTTATTTAGGCTGTAAAANCATCATTAATATTCTTATAAGTCATAAGTGATGTTTGTGTTTAAATTAAACATATGCATTGTTATAACCGAAAAAAACCAACATTATAAACCAAAAACCCCAAAAACCCACATTAATTATATAAGTCATAAGTGATGGTGCGGTGCGGTTAAAACCCGCAAAACCCACAAAAAACGCAAAAAACCCGCAAAACTGAAACCGCAAAATGTGGTGCGGTTCGGTTTCTATTTTCATAGAAACCGCAAGTGCGATTGCGGTTCGGTTTTAGCCAAAACCCGCACCAACCCGCACCGTGCTCACCCTAATTAAAATGATTAAAAGTTTGGGCGAGTCTCAAGTTTCAACTTGATTGGCCCATTTGGCTATTCCTTTTTTAAGTTTTAGCAACGAATTTTATTTGATCTGTTTGAGATAAAACATAGCCTAAATTGACTCATAACCCAATTATAACTTTATAGTAGATGAGTCAGAAATTGGTAAAAGTGCCACCTTAAGAGGATTTGATGTTAACCACCATTTTTTCTTATCAAAGGTTGTTAACAAAAAAGGCGATGATCCTGATGCAATTGTACCTGGACTCTTTGCTGCTGGAGAGGCAGCCTGTGCCTCTGTTCATGGTGCAAATCGGCTCGGTGCAAATTCTCTTCTTGACATTGTTGTTTTTGGTCGAGCCTGTGCTAATAGAGTTGCAGAGACTTATAAGCCAGGTAACGTTGTCTTACATGATCTTTTTATTTAGGCTGTAAAATTGGTGAAGCATTGTATGGCCTCACATTGCTGATATACAGGTCAGAAACAAAACCCATTACCAAATGATGCGGGAGAGAAGACTATTGCATGGTTAGACAAGATCAGGAATGCAAATGGTTCACTTCATACCTCGCAGATTAGATTGAATATGCAGCGTATCATGCAAAATAATGCTGCTGTGTTTCGAACACAGGAGACATTAGAAGAAGGTAAACCAGAAAAGCAAGCAAAATAAGGAATGAATTCTTTTTCTCTTTTGGTAGAACCAGATAATTTATTTTCTAGTAATTTTTTGCAAAGATAAGTAGCAAATGGTAATAACATATTATTCCCACTTATCTACATTGGCTCACGTTGGGTGTTTTAGGTTGCAATTTGATTGATAAAGCATGGGAGAGCTATCACGATGTTAACTTGAAAGACCGAAGTTTAATATGGTAAAATTTAATTGATTTTTAACGTTTCGGGTTTTCTTTGAAGTACTCTGTTTATAGAGAGCTAACTGAAAACATATTACAGGAATTCGGACTTGCTGGAGACCATAGAGTTGGAAAACCTTTTGATTAATGCATGTATAACTATGCATTCAGCTGAAGCTAGGAAAGAGAGCAGAGGAGCTCATGCCCGTGAAGATTTCACGGTTTGTTCAGATTCACAATTATTTTTCAAGATGGTTATTTTAACATCTTCTTTTCTCACATAACAATGAAAATGTATGGTTTTGCAGAAAAGAGATGATGAGAAATGGATGAAACACACACTTGGGTATCTCTTTCTCCCTCTTATCTTCTTATATGCATGTGCACAAACACGTTTTACATACGTTATATAATAGCAGTTAACGGGCGCAATTTGTACCCACTTACACGCTTATGCAGTCATACCTCTAAATTTAATTTAATGGTGTACTCATATGGGTGACAGTTGTTTTTCGTTCAAAAATTTGAAACATATTTACAAATAAACTGAATATAGCTCAGTTTCGTACATTGTATTATGGAATATTATTTAACATACATAATGTATAAAATAGGTTTGAAATGTGTACACCCACATACTAGGTGTTGTTTTCTGTTGTGGTCTCTTATTATTATGGAATGGGTATCATAGAGTGTATGAGTTTGAGATGTGAAAGTGGTAATGATTTACCGTATAGGGCACATCTTCAGTATTTTATTTTTAGTATATAATTATCTTAATAATCTGCAGATACTGGGAGAATGAGAAGGTCCGACTAG
The DNA here is from genome assembly GCA_014162995.1 of Artemisia annua. Taxonomy (NCBI): domain Eukaryota; kingdom Viridiplantae; phylum Streptophyta; class Magnoliopsida; order Asterales; family Asteraceae; genus Artemisia; species Artemisia annua. The sequence continues at coordinate 100,769 of LBNU01003655.1, read as the reverse complement.
ACTACAGGCCAGTTCACATGAATACACTTGATGACGAGGTCGAGACTTTCCCACCAAAGGCTCGAGTATATTAAACTGCATCTCACAATACTTTGCTCCTTTGCTTTGTGAGGTTACCAATACCAAAAATTGTTATGAACTGCCAAATTTTGTTAATAAGTTGTTGCATTCATCATTTGATGTGCGACCCCAAAAAACCTGCACATAAGCTGTCCTTGCAAAAACTCAGATTGTAGCTTCTGTTTGTTTTGTTGTTTTTAGTCTTAGAAATGAATGTTCTGTATTTTGAATTATAACTTGAGCTTATTGCTTCGACTTGTTATGGATCGACTGATCGTATCCTGATTAACAATAAGATTGCAGTTTATGAAAGTTTTAATTATCATCTCTGTGTTGCTAGCTAATGCCACAATGAGTTAAGCAGGAAGACTTATGATCTCCATATCTTTTCTCTGTGGTGTCATGGTGTCATCCTGTGCTTATAAAATTTGACCATCTGTTAAAATATAATAAAAAAACAAAAGATCTTTAGAAAGTTGAAAAGATAGTTTCTCTCGAAAGGTGTATGTCTATCTAGCATTTGACCATCTGTTAAAATATGCCACGTGTCAACCCCTTATTTACCCAGCATTTTGAACACAAACATACGTGTCAACAGCCACAAAACACGTGTAAACAATCGCCCATATTCGTCTCATCCAGTAACCTTCATAAATCAAAACATCTGTTTAGAATCCCAAGAATATCGACATGATCAGTAGTGTCATCAAAGTAACCAAGCCATCAGTCGCAACACTATTTGCCACGTCAAACAACTTTGCCATAAAAGCATCACCGGCCATCGGAACTGTAAGATTTCAGCAAGCATCAGCCGGACACGAAGAGCCTGAGAACATGGATAAGAAGAATAAAGAAGCTGACGAAGCACAAAAGAAAGGGTAGGATTATGTTATATATAGCTTCTGATCTCTTCGTTATGTGCTATATATGATTAAATTTTGTTACTTTGAGTATCAACTAATATGCTTGTTCAAGTCTTGATACATGTGTGAAATAGTAAGTTATATATAGGTGTGTAAATAATTTGTTTTAGGGGTGGCCTAGCGGTAAGGAGTTTTGGTAACCAACTAACCATGTAAGATCAATTTATGTTAGGTGCAAAAAAAACTTCTAAGTAGCCCCACCATCTTTCTGAAATGGTGAGGACTTTATGTGGTTTGAGTTCGTGTGGTGAGCTCAAATCTCGTGGATTGGTCGTCTAAAAGATTGGAAACCATGGTTTTAAAAAAAATAGTTTTAGAAGTAAGCTTTTGTAAGCAAATAGGCACTATTGATTTTAATCATCTTAAGTCTTAAAATTATGTGTTGTATTGATTCGCGATTGTTACCTTTTTTTATCACATCAATGCTGAAAAATCTTCTTATCTTCGTGTAGAATGAGCTCAAGTTGATAACACAGTCACATAGAGGTCGATATAATTGCTAAATCAACCGTTTTGTAGCTCTAAAATCTGAATGGATGTTTGTCTAAGCTTATTTTATTGGCTTATGAGTTTCTAAAAAATTTGATAAGCTTATAAGCCCAGAAAAAATGAGCTCATGAGCTTTTTGAGCTTGAGTTTATGAGCTTTTAGTGTTTATAAGCTCCGGTGGGTAAGCTCATCAAGTTTTCGAAAAGCTTGTGAGCATTTAAAATAAGCTTAGAAAAATATGATACCCCGTTGGTTACTAAACTTTCTATGTATCCTAGGTTGAATAAGAACGTAATCTTTATATAAATAAATGGTTGTCCTGAAATTTTTGGTCAACTCAAGTACCAATTGATGTCTCCTCATTTTGGGTGTAGTAGGGATGTGATGTCCGACTCCTATGGTGAAGGATACGCAAGTAGATCAGATGAAGAAGGATTCGGAGGAACATATGGAAGCAACCAGTCTTTTTCTCGTGACGACACAGACAAAGTAGCCCATGGCAACTCTCCCGGTAGATAATTCTTAAACCCAACTTCATTTAATCTATTTTTTGTTTACCTTACATCTAATGAGTGACGATATTGAAGATTATGACAAGTCGCAAGGAAGCGAGGTGAAGGAGAAGGAAAAAGCTCGAAACCAGACCCAAGCCAACTGTTGAGCGCCTGGTGCCCGTGTGATCAAATGCTAAAAAGGGCTACTGTGTTAAGTTTGTAAATTTCTACTATGTTTGTTTATCTTGAATTTTGGTGTTGTGCCCATGTAAGATGAAGTTCCGAGTTCGTATTTTGTTGCCCTTGTTTTTCTTACACGAGGAGTTTTTCTTTTTTTCTTCTTCAATACACACTATGAAAAGAGTCGGTTTGTAGTGTCGTGATGATATGTATGTTTTGTATAATCATCTAATACGGGCTGAATGGAATCAGTTTTAATCAATGTTATAGTCGAGTCATTAGAATTTTCACAGATTCACTGTATTACTGTAATGCATAAATCTTAATAATTTGACTGATGAGTCGACCTGTGCATACACCGTTGTATGGTTACCAAAACAATGCTAAGACCTCTCTGTATAGTAGAACATTGAGCCATGTCACGCGGATTATAAATGGTGTCGTCACACGAGTACGAGGTTTTTAGCAAAACTAGTATCTTCTTTCCAATATGAAGACATACAAATCAATGGATGCATGTGGTTCGAGGTCCACAATAAAGAGTGGCCATGATGCCAACCTACATGCATCGTTTGAAAGGCAATCGAGGTATGAGTAAATGAAATCTCCTCTTTTATTAGAACGATACGCACTCGAAAGCAATAGTAAAAGAAGTCGTTCTCCAGGTGGGTGAGTTAGGACTTAGGATCATTGTCTGGACAGGTTCTTTTGAGAGAGGCCTATAAATTGCACGGGTCCAAGCATTTGACTTCTCGTAATTGCAAAAACCGACCCTATGATTTTTGACGAAATCGCAAGTATAGTCCAATGTTTTCGAAAGTGCATGCATAGTCGCCATGAGAAAAACTTTGTTGTGTAATTATCGTCCTTGTGAAATTCAAAACTTTAAAAGTGCAGGCATGGTCCCTGTTAGAGACGATAATTGCACATCAAAATTCTCCACGTGAATTACACATGCATTTTTAAAAAGATTGAACTATATCTGCGATTTCGTTAAACCACAGGAATGGTTTTTGCATTTTATTCTTTTCTATATAAAAGAAGGTAAAGCAAATATAATAAAAACATTTGCTCATTTTAATTTGCTAGATAAAAATATTGCCTTACAAAAAAAAGAAAAAAAAAATGATTTGGTAGACGGTTTAACCGGGTCGGGCGAATTACTAGAAGGTTCGGTAAAGAAAATATCTCTAACTAACCCGCCAAGTAACGAAATTGCCAACCGTGCGAACCGCCTCATTCGGAAAAATCCTTATAACCACACGTCACTAATTCCTTACCAACCGTCAGATCATCATCCCTATCTTTAATCTCACCCGTCCATTAATCACCCTAACTTGTATAAAACCCAATTCACATCATTTCAAACCCTCATCTCGCCCATAAACGATAACATATCGCATATCGTTCACATCTCCTGTTGATGGATGTGACTGTCACGTGATTCGGTTGAAGGTACAAATCTATTATTTATATGTTGATATGATATCAATTGTTTAATTCGTTGATTGAATGATAGATATACTAATTGTGTATCTATATTTAATCGGTTCATTGTTCCAGGTATTGTGATATCGAGAGATGGGGGACTTGAAGTGTGGCTATTGATGTCAGGTTAGAGTAATATGTGATCTGGATGTAAGACTTTGTTGTAGTTTTGACCTTTGCCATGATGGGTGCGCTCGCATGGCAGGTCGCCTTGTTATCCTAATAAAAAAATAATTTTTGGTTGGCGAGGAGAGGTCGCACGGGGTTTGCCCGGGATCTCTCCTCTGGTGTGGCGTATTTGCCTCTTTTGGGGCGATTGTGTGGCTGTGTTGTGTTTTTTGGTGTGTGGTCGAACCTTTATAATCCGTGCATCATCAACATGTATCTGCTCATTAATTAGACCTAATCGCCCATCAAATTGCTCTGACATCAACATCAAGATCAATTTTACGTGATCCTAATCAAAAGGTACATCTATATTCCGCATTTATTCTAGTTACAACTGACCATGCCAAACGCAAGTTACCTATTCATCACTCCCGTACTGCTCCGTACTGCTAGCCCAGATCAAACTATTTTAAACACAAGTATTCGATCAATGGTCGTGAGACATCCCTGAATAAGCAGTAACATAAATCATTTGCAACTGCAACTTGGTTGAAACAACTTATCAATAATTATGATGTTGCTAAATAATCCTTCATGCGTGATGGTTTAGTATTGGCCTCCTAACATTTAAGACACCGCTTTTAAGATCAAAGCATGTCCATTATTCCTTTATAAAACCTGGTCAATCTGTGCGATACAATTCGTAAGTATGCTGAAGGAATCAACCTTGGGTCTGTTCAAAAGGGCAAATTGTGGATGGTTATTGTGATATCGGTTACGGCTGGAAGAATTTTGGATCAGATGCACGCCTTCTACTGGACAGCAAAGCTTATATTGGTGGTGTTCACTGTTGATGACTTGATGATGGATCAAATAGAACTAGTTTTGGATTGGCAGAGCTCTAATTGAAGGTACAAGTCAATTCTTTTTTCTGTTTGATGATGATTTAAATATTTAATTGTTTGTTTATTTCTTAGGATCCCTGTGGTTATATAATCATTCGTTTATTGAATGCTATAACCATATGTTATAGGTGTAATAATTGTTTATCTATTCTTGATTAATCTAATGTTGCTGTGTATCTATACCTAATTGATTTACTGTCGCAGGTATTTTGATATCGCCCGATGCGAACTGAGATGGTTGGTTATTGATGAGAATAATTTTATGTTGATGTAATGATGGAGGTGTGGCTATTGATGTCAGGTTTGTATGTATATCGAGTATGACGATGTAGTGTGGCTCTTTTATGAGTCGTGTATGTCCTATTACAGACTTTGCTGTTGTTTGGCCTTTGCCATGATGGGTGCGCTCGCATGGCAGGTCATCTTGTTATCCTAATAAAAAAAGAATTTTTGGTTGGAGAGGAGAGATCGCACGGGGTTGCCCGGGATCTCTCTTCTGGTGTGGTGTGTTAGCCTCTTTTTGGGGCTGTGGGCCTGTATTGTGTTTCTCTGTGCATGCTCAAAGCTTATGATCCATGCAATTCAAAATGTGGCATCAACCGCATGTAGCCGGTCAACAACATCCAATTGTCTATGTAGATGTGAGATATAATGATTGATGGCATTTATCTGCTGAACAATACCAACATTGAAGTTCCCTGATATTCATCGAAAGGTACTCTCAGTTTAACTATTTGTTCTAGTTACACGATAATTTCGGTTCATATGAAGCGTCCATATGATGCATAACAGGGCATGACAAACTTGATCAAACACAAGTTTCTAAACTTTTTAAGGAATACGGGTGTTCACACATCTTATATAAAACATGATGCACATTTTCCTCTAAGCGCACCTTCCAATCTGCCTACGGACCACAATTAAGCTTAAACATATTTATGAGTTGTATATTCACTGTTACAAATATCTGAATATTTTACATGGAATCATTAGTTTTATCAGGATGCATGGTCATTGATATTGCAAAAATATTGTCGTAGTTTACCGACTTCTATGTTGGTCGTGATTTATAATGGACAGCAAAGCTTGTATTGTGGTATTTATTAGTTCAAATTATTTGTATTCTCTGTTGTTACAACAATCTTCTTTTGTGACCTTTCTGGTTGGAGATGAGATACTTTTGAGGCTTTATTAGGGGTTGGCAACCCATACCCTCTTCAGCACAATGTGCACATTAGTTTTGATATTGCTTATGAAGTTGGCGGTTTCTTGGTTTCCTGGGTTTGGCTGATAGTCTGATACTGATGCTACTGCTGCTGCTGGCGACGTGCTTTGCTGTTTTCAAGCTTGCTCTTCTACAGTTTGTTTATACGGTTGGGTTATGCTGCTGCTGGTGGTGCGTTGATCTACAAAGAGTTCTTACGGTAGGCTGCTGTTTCTGGTGATGTGCTGATTTGTTATTGAATGTTTCTACTGTTATTTGCTGCTGACGATGATCATTATTTGACGACAAATGGTTGTGCATTATCTGCAATTGTTGCATTCTTTGTCGCTGTTTACTACTGACATCAGTGAGATGATGCTTTTTCCATCAAGCTGTGTGGTGGTTTCAAGCGATTCGGTTTGGCTGTTTGCTACTGACATCAAGTGTACATGTAGAACTGCTTATTATCTTGCTGTTTAAAGGTGGTTCTTATACATCTATATCCCTTGAAGTTATTATCAACAGGTGGTCTTTGGTTTGCATTTATAGTTCTTATACAGTTGGTGGTATGACTTTCACAGTTTTATCGGGATAGTTGTGCTGGGTGGCTTGATTTTAGCTTTGTTGTGGTCCTGGTTATTTAAAAGACTAGTCTTCTGTAATACATTTTTGGGTTACTATTGTCTGGAAGTGACACTGTTGACGAGAGTGACACTTTACAGTCTTTAAACTAATAATTGTGAATTGGGTAATTGGTTCTTGGTCATTATACGGAAGCGGAGTAGTTCTGTTCTATCTTCAATTGTTAATTTGTTATTCCTAAACACGTGTGTATCAAGTATGGGAGGGCAAACAACTTTTTAAATTCGGCCAAGTTATAGTTTCTTCCCTTATTTTTTTGCCCAAAAAAGTACAACAGGTTTTCCCTTATTTTTTCGTAAAACGGTGATGAACAAGATATTTTATGTCTTGGAGGTAAAGACTAGAGAGTAATGAAATTGGCATTTGTCTAAGGTAACTTGTCTCTGAAAACCGAGAGTGTCGGCTTGATTTTAATAAAAGTCTGGCACGTCGATTGGAGATCAACTTATTAAAGCTACCATCTTAAACGGTTCACCACATTTCTTCTCATCAAGTTTTGCCACTAGGCCCTGACCGACACTAATTTTATAGATCCGTGAGCTCTGAATTGGTAAGAGCGCCTGGGATATATCTCAGGAAGTTGGTGGTTCGAATCCACCCGGATCTGTCACCTGTTAAAGGTGTATCGGTGAACCTCTTACCTCTATTCGTGAGTTAATAGTTTAGAACAAGAGACTAGGTATAACGAAACCAGTGGGTTAGTCCTATTGTTTGAGATAACAATATATTGCAGCGTATTTGAAGCAATTTTGGCTTGTCAATGTATCCTAAGGCTCTTTTGTACAGACTTTAATATGGAAATATTTATAAGATATTTTGTATTTAGGGGGTGTTTGTTTCGGCTTATGGCTTATTTGGTTTTGGGCTTATGTTTCATAAGCTCACTTTTTATGGCTTGTTTTGAAACTGTTTAGCTTATATAAGTTTATTATGACATAATAAACTTATATAAGCCGGAAAGTTTTAAAGTAAGCCACAAAAAGTGAGTTTATGAAACATAAGCCCAAAACCAAATAAGCCATAAGCCAGCTATATAAGCCGAAACAAACACCCCATTAGTAGTTCTTTTTCTTCGATTATTATTATTTATTTTTTTTTCAACTATTATTTCTACTTACTCTTTTGAATTGGCTATTGTTTGCTGTCCTGGATAGTTTACGTGCTCACTAGCTAAAATCGTGTAGGATCGTCTAAGGTAGAATCGTAAGTAAGATTGTAGAATCGAACGTAAGATCGCGTGCTGAACCGATTTTACCTAGGCCCAAATCCATTTTATTTATTTATTTATTTTTCTAAATTTTAGGCTTTTAGCCCATCTTTTGCTTAAATCTAAAGAAAATAGACAGGTAGCAATAAGTCAATAACTTGTGACGTCTCATTTACCCCAAATCAAATTTCACGAGATAACTATTGAAGTTTTCTTTCAACTCAATCAAGTATTGAAGTTTTCTTTTCTCATCACTTGATTGAAAATCTTGTATTTTAACAGTCAACAGGTAATTTCGTAATTATTTTTTGTTCTTGATTTGATTTTTATGTATACCATTTTATTAGTTAGAGTTTACACTTGCCATTTAATAGTTAATTTAATTCATATTGATTATGATATGCGTAATATAGGGTGCACGACATTTCATATTGGATGTCTAATATTTATTCACATAATTTTCAAGAAGATATTACATGAATTTATATTTGCCGTTGTGTATAAATATAAAACAGTTTGACTCGTTTATTCTTTGTTTATGAAATATGACAAATTGATATGATCGTATCGTAGGATCTCAAAATTGGGATTAGAATCCCATAGTTGGGGTTCAATTTTGATCCATATGAAGTAAATTAGGTCCATATACAGGTCGGTGTAGTGTATATCGGGTCGATTCGGGTCAGCCGAACCGTTGACTAAAAAAGGGTCAATAGAAAAATATCTCAACTTACCCGCCAAGTAAGGAAAATTTTGTCGAAGTTTCTCGTGCGAACCGCCTTACTCGGAAATCCTTATGACCACACGTCACTGATTCCTCACCAACCGTTAGATCATCATCCCTACTTTTTAATCTCATCCGTCCATTTACCTATAAAACTCAATTCACATCATCTCATAACTCTCATCTCTCGCCTCTTCACCCATGGAAAAGATCCGTTCATCGAATTCGATTCAATAATGCTTGGTGTGTGATTGAACCGTGATTTGATGTATCATTGACAGGTGTTGATGTGCAATTATATGATTGAGAGCGCGTTAATTGAAGGTACGGTTTAGATTATTATTTTTTTTTAATTTTTTTTTTAATATTCTTTTTATGTCTGTTTATTCGTTTTCATTATATATATATCTGGCCAACTCTTAATTCAATAGAATCACTGCGATCGTATATGTTTATTAGAGTGTGTTTGTTTCGGCTTGTATAATAACCATAGACTTATATAAGCCGAAAAGTTTTAAAATAAGCCACAAACACCCCCTTAGGCCTTTTTACTAATGCGGCTTTAGAACTCACTAGATGCTATAGGCTTGTTGATTACATAGAACTTAACATCTTTATCCTTTGTAACTGGATTAATCTTTTATATTAAGATATATAATTTTCTAAATTATATACATAATTATGTGTATGACTTAGGGTGTGTTTGTTTCATTAAGATGTTTTAGGTCTTGACTACCAAATCTTACCTGGCTAGAAAGTCTAAATCTGAACGAAATAATGTTGTTTGTTTTTGTATAATTGTCCGAATGATTTTAAGTGCTCGTTTCTGCAATTTATCTATTAAACCAACTCAATGCGATAATAAGTAACTTATGTAAATATGAAACAAGACTTTTATCGTAAATATAACATAGTTAATAAACCATATTGCCTAGTTTTTTAATCGTTGAGTAATTAGTTGCCTAGGCGAGTTTTTTAATTCGTTGGTTGAATAGCTATAACCATCAGAATTGTCTAGCTATACCTTATGAGTTTTGCTATATCCTCCTAGTTCATGTACCTAATTATCACCTTACACACACAAATGTATTATATGTTTTGTTCCACTCATTATCTCTCTGCATCCAAACCAGCGGAGGATCATTAGGAACAAATAGGAGGATATGTCATGTCTCATCCCTAATGGATTCAATGATGCAGGTATTACGATGTCAGACATGCTCTTGTCATCTTTTCGGTTGGATGTGACATTCTTGACTTGGTGTTTGATTAAGAGCATATATTTGGAATTGATGTTGATGTAATGATGGGATCATCAAGTATGGTGTTCAGGTTTGTATGTAGAATTATATGTAACGGGATGTGACGGGGCTCTTTAAGAGTTCTGTATGTCCTGTTATAGACTTTGTTGTTGTTTGGCCTTTGCCATGATGGGTGCGCTCGCATGGCAGGTCACCTTTATCCCTAATAAAAAAAATATTTTTGGTTGGAGAGGAGAGGTCGCACGGGGGTTTGCCCGGGATCTCTCCTCTGGTGTTGGAGTGTGTTTGTGTGTGCTTAAAGTCCTATACTCCGCACAATTCGAATTGTGGCATCAACAAACCTGACATGTAGATGTGATATACTCACGCTTGACAACGTTTATCTCTTGGCCAACATCGAGCTCAACCTAACACATGCTATTCATTAAAAGGTACACTCGAATCAATTACTTATATTGTTCTTGCAACATTTACGTCACAGTCTAAGTTCATCTGACGCACACCAGGCCATGACACTAGATAGAACACAAATTTTCAAATCTTTTAGCAACACATTTTGCAATTGAGACTTGAACAAACTAATTTTTAATTGGTTGGTAACTCACCTACCGCTAGGCGAGATGTTTGTTACAGTTTTCAAATTTAGTTAGTTCTTTCACAAGTTTGCAATTTAATGCTCTTGCTCAATAGTATGGAACAAGATTGGCTCATATTCAAACGTAAGCTAACAACTTGATACTATTGATCAATAGTCTTGATCTACAAGATCGTTATAACTGTATGCAGCTAGATCTGATACAAAAACAACAGTTGTATCAAGATACAAGATCACTGATGTTGCAAAACACTGGTACTAATTTACCTACAAAATCAAAGCAAACACGGCTTGGCGTCGCATTACTCCATTTTAAGAGTTTAATACAACTTTTAAACATGTTCAAAGGAACCAATTCTCTTTATATTTACAAGGGATGTTTGTGGATAGTTGTTATATGGATCTATCTTGTTTACTGTTCCTCAGATAATGGTTTATTGCTTTATTATGGTATTGGTTATTATGATTTATTCCTCCCGGACACCAAAGCTTGTAGTATGGTGCTCCCGCTGAGCTTTGTAGTTATGAGCTGAAATTTTATGTATTTGTGTATTGTAACTACAATCTTTCTTTTGTGACCTTTCTGGTTGGATTTTGAGATACTTTTGAGGCCTTGCAAGGGTAAATTCTTATAGCTGTATAGCACCGTGTTCAGATTTAGTTTGATCTCTTTTGAAGTTGGTGGTTTCTTAGTTGCCTGGAGCTGCTGCCGGGCGATGTTGCTGTTCTCAAGCTCGTCATTCTACAAACAAGTTTGTATGGTTGGGTTATGCTGCTTGTGATGCATCTACACAATGTTTCTATGGTGGCTGCTGCTGTCATGATATTGTGTATTATAATGTATCAACGGTTGGCTGCTGCTGGCATGTTTCTGCATTCCCTTGGTTCTTGTTGGGATGCTGCCGGCGATGTTGCTGTTCTCAAGCTTGTCATTCTACAAACAAGTTTGTACGGTTGGGTTATGCTGCTTGTGATGCGTCTACACAATGTTTCTATGGTGGCTGCTGCTGTCGTGATATTGTGTATTATAATGTTACAACGGTTGGCTGCTACTGGCATGTTTCTGCGTTTCCTTGGTTCTTGTTGGGAGACTTTAGCTGTTAACAACATGAATGACTGGTGACTCTTCACGTAGTGAGTTTATTCTTTTCCCTCAAAAGGGTGGTTGTTTCTCGGGTCTTTTGGTTGTATTATTATCAGGTGGTCACCATTCTGCATTTATTGCTCTTCTACAGTTGATGGTATGACAATAACTATCGGGATGCGTGGTCTCATTTTTAGCTTGGCTGTGGTTCTGTGATCTCATGGATTGCTTTGAATAACTGATTCATTGATGAGGTTGCTGTTGTGACTTGTGGTTATGATAATCAACTGGTTCTGTAATACATATTTGGGATACTATCGTCTTTCCTGCTGCATGATATTATTATTATGGAAGTTCATCTTGTCGGGGTTGTTGTCCTCTTTGCAAGTAAATTTGTTTTTGGTCTGTTTTTAACAATCGATGAAAGTAAAATTTAATATTTAACTTCACTCATGGTGAACAATTTGGAATGGGGCAAACTAGGGTTTAGTCTAGTTCTAAAGATATAGCTCTCTAGGATGCGCTGCTGGTCGTCTTAATTACTGCTGTATAAAACAAAGGTAAACAATTTTACAATTCAGCTTAGGTATATTTTATTTTTCCCTGTTTTGCAAAAAAAATTGGGTTTTATTAAATTTACTAGATGTTCTATTTTGTTACAAAAAATTTGTTGCTGGCATTTCCATTATTGCTGTTCTATTTTGTTACAAACTTGTCACTGGCATCTCCATTATTGCACTAAATAATGTACAGCTGTGACAAGATGGAATTAAGTTTTGTTATATGGGTGTGCTTAGTTGTAAAAAACTTTTTCAAATGATCTTTTCTTAGGCAACTCTGTGGGAGAATCTGGAATCCAAGTTTTATAAGCCTTGGAGTGAAAACTGGTTTTTCTAAAAGAAAATTCTTGATTAAACATGTTTATTGTTTTCTGCAAAATTTAATTATTATTTGTAAAACCATAAATTTTGTTTCCGTTTTGGGTCTATCTGATATGGAACTTCTACCACTTGAGGGTAGAGTAAATCGAATTAGCAGTTGTCAAAGGTGTCAATGAAGAAAGTGTTGAAGCTTCGTTTATAATTCAAGTCCATGGTACCCCAAGTGGAGATAAAAAAAAGGTCTGTTATTCCATCTACTGAAATTGTGGAATTTTAGGTAAAAGGGATTTGATGCATTTTAGTGCCACTCATCAATTTATGCTTCTAGATCTTAAACAACACCATATTTCTAGATCCGTGAGCTCGGAAATGGAAAGAGCGCCTGGGATATCTCAGGAGGTTGGTGGTTCGAACCCACCCGGATCTGTCACCTGTTAAAGGTGTCTATTAGTGTTCATTTTTGAAGTTTGTGAATAGCTTTTAAAAAAATCGAGTTCTGAACAGACGAACCAATATGAGCAACAAATTTGTGGGTTAGTCATCCCATTGTGCGAGGATGAACTCTTTACCATATGGTCTGTTTTTGTAACTTGGCTTTTCAGAACAAGACTTCGAAAGTTTTTAACCATATGCAAAATGTTGCACATAAAATGTTTTGTTTTTAATGGTTTTCTTTTCTTCTATGCCATGTCCTTACCCTCGCCATGTATGAGCAAACTCTTTTGAATCTACAATTGTTTGTTGGTTTGTGTAAGTTTTGATTTTGTCCTGTGAACTAAGGTATCAAGACTTTGTTTAAGGACTTGGGCACGGAGTGGTAGTGGGGATGTAATGTTCGTTGGTCCGCAACACCGTAAGTCAACAACTCTTACTTCTCTAGCTCATTTGTATTTGGCCTTGACGGAGTGATTCATAATTTTGTATGGACTAATTTATATATCTAAATTGGTTCCCAACATTTTTGGTAAAGAAATAACGCATTGAATGTGTAAACATTCAATGTAACGTCGAACAAGTTTAGGCTTTCATTAATTTTGGTATCCCAGTAATTTACGAGTGTGAAGTTCTTTTTTACATTGTTGCAACCCAAGTTTTCTGGACAGTGGACAAAAACTTTTTAACGAAAACAAATAATAACTTGTGAGTTACCGTCTCTTATTTTTATTTTTTTGTGTTCTTTCACCTCCTCTTGGAGCATTCGCAAAGTAGGAAAGAAGCTGAGGGTCGGAGTGAGGAAAGGTCACAACTGCATGTCTTGGTAGCAAAATTGGTATGATCGTGGTGGGGGCATGATAGTGGTTGACGTTTTGTGTGCGCGTGCTTGTTGTTTTTTAAATTTTATTTATATACATTATTTTATGGAGAGATGTATCTTGATGTGAGAGTAGTGGTGGGTAGTTAACCCCGCCAAAGCGAATGTTCTTTATTATGTAACCATGGTTTTATTTACCTCTTAGCCTACTAATTCATGGAGATTGAACCCACAACAACACATATTCAAACCGGGTAAAGTTTTTCAAAAAAGAGATTAATGTATATACCATAACTCATTATAAAGTAGCGTATGACTTCAAGTACTTACCCATGTTTAAGATCTTACAATTATGATCACATATCACATAAAAACACTCAAGCATAAAGCTTTAACAAGGTAATCAGGTTTAACAACATTAAACATAAGATATTTGGAATATTAAAAAACAAGACATTTGGAATGTTAAAAAAACACATAAGATTACAGTTTATGCTATACAATATCGAACGTTCTATCAGAGTATTCGATGGAAAGTCGGCAATGGTTCTCGTATCTACTTTTGGACACAAAAGTGGGTTCCTTATCCTGAGGATTTCTATGCTCAAACTCCCCATGGGCCTTTTGATAATTCATCCCGTGTTTCTGACTTCAATGATAATGGTTATTGGGATATGTCCAAGCTATAGGCTCATCCATCGAACCAGGAAGCCAAATTTATTACTGAAATACCCATCTCACGTGTAAATATTTGTGAGTTTAAAGGTAAGTACATCGTCAAATTTGGTTATCGGCTTGCCATTAAATGGCTCAATCTTTCGACCCATGAAACCGCATCATCATCTTTGTCTCCACGGAAATCAAATCCTTTTGGTGGAGGGTATGGTCTAATGCTATAGCCACTCGAGAAAATCTATAAAAACGAAATTGCTAATGCTCACCATCTCTTTTATGCCAAATTTGTAACTCTCAAGTTGAGACCGTGGAGCATTTACTATTTGAGTGTCCTTTGACAAAACAGGTGTGGTTTGGATCAAGTTTTGGGCTTAGGGTCGAATTGTTCTAGTAATATTACTTCTCGCATCTTCAACATCTTAAACATAACAAACTTGAAGTCGGCATGCAAGAAGTTACTTGCATTCATTGCCACAATCGCATGGAATATTTGGAAGTCTAGAAACACTCATTTTCGAACATGCTCGACCTTGCCCTATTCAAGTAATTTTCGCCTAACATTATGATGCATGAAACAGATTCAACTCTTTCACATTTCTCAGCTTCTAATCCTTCGCTTCTTCACGGCTCCTCTCAAGAAAGTTTACGTAAGTGGGTCCCTTACTTTTAACATTGTGAAGCTTAATTGTGATGGAGCTTTTAAATTGAACCAAGGTGTTGTTGGTATTGTGGCTTGAAGTTGTGAAGGGTCCTTGCTTTTATGTTTTGGAGAAAGATGGCATGCTTCTTCAGCACTTGCTACCGAACTTATAGTATTACGTAGTGCGTGTAGTCTTGCAATGACGAAAAGGTGGTACGACGCAATAACTGAGTCTGATTCATAGCTTGCTATCTCTCTTGCTTCATCTGAGTCCGACCTTCCTTGGTCACTAGCTATTATTGTTGGTAACATTAAAGATTGGGCATCCCAACTAAATTTGCGTTGCTCTTGGATTTCTCGTACGTGTAATCGTGATGCACATACAGTGGCAAATGTACCTTTCAGTTATGTTAAGTTTTGGGATGTAAACTTTCTTTTAGAAATTACGTCCACGATAAGGAGTGAATAAAATTTTTAGCCGTTAGCCTTTTTAGTTAAAAAACATATTTGAATATTGTGATAAAGAAAGTCGAAAGAAAAAAAATGATAAAGCGGAGTGTCATAGTTTTTGTATTTTTTGCATTTGGCTTGAGCCACTGCACCCTTCAGTTTAAAGTCTAAACTACTATACCATATGCAACCCTATTTATCCTTCTTCATTAATTTTAACATTTGTTCCGAAGAGATTGGATCAAATGAGAAATAAAATTAAAATGAGAAGAATGAGAAGTAACTACAGCCGCACATTTTAGATGCACATACAAAATAAGTTGCATCTCCCATGAAATTCTCCTTCTTCATTTGAAATATGTGGCTACAAACATTTTTCATTCTTCTTATTTTATTTTCTCTTCTTAGATCTGTGTGAAAATTATTTATGTATCTCCTAATCTTTTACCAATTTAAATACAGTACAATCTATGAGCAACAAGACTTGATACTATCGAACCAAATCCAAAAACCAAACCCCTTTAACGGATAAAAAACAGAACACAAAAAACACATTGGTTTAAAAAAAATCAGTCAACTCACAAAACACACACACACTAATAAAAAGTAAAAACTGAAACTGTGTGTTGCAAAATGTGGAGAAGAACATTTTGTACTTCCGCCTTAAAAAACAACAACAACAAAAAATGGGACGCATTAGTCATCGGCGGCGGTCATAACGGCCTAACCGCCGCCGCATACTTAGCTCAGTCCGGCCTCTCCGTCGCCGTCCTCGAACGCCGCCACATCATCGGCGGCGCCGCCGTCACTGAAGAACTCATTCCTGGTTTCAAATTCTCTCGTTGCAGCTACCTTCAAAGCCTCCTTCGTCCTTCTATCATTAGGTTTAATTTTATAACATTTGGGATATTCATTTGAAAATGTATCCAACTTGATAGTTTTTTCCATAAGGGGGTGTTTGTTTAAGCTTATTTGTGGGCCTTTGAGCTTATTGGATTTTGGCTTATTATTTCGTAAGCCCAAATTTTTCTGGCTTATAGCAAGATGTATGGCCTTATATATAAGCTTATATAAGCTCATAAGTGTTAAAATAAGCTAGAAAACTTGGGCTTATGAAATATAAGCCGAAATCAAATAAGCTCCTAAGCCCACAAATAAGCTTAAACAAACACCCCCTATTGCGGATAAAGTTTGATACATTTGAATGGATAATGTCTTGAATATGTATTGAATTACCCGTAAAATGATACACTCGATAGGAGGAATAACGGGTCAAGTTTGATACCATAGTTTACTAAGTGAGTTTTTTTTATATAACTCTGAAGGGATCTGGAGTTACATAGACATGGATTGAAGCTGTTGAAGAGGAGTCCTTCGTCATTTACGCCGTGTTTGGATGGACGGTATCTTTTGTTAGGCCCTGATGCTGAGTTGAATAATTCCGAGATTTCAAAGTTCTCAAAACGAGATGCGGAAGCTTACCCAAGGTTCTATTACTTCCTTATGATGATTTTAGACACATTGTTATAAGGTATATAGTCTTTAAGGGTCGATTATCTTCCTTGACGATTTTAGGCCGTTGACCGAGTTTTCAAAGTACCTAAAGTTAGTATTAACACAACGAAAATGTTATATGTGGTTTGTGCAAATTGTGTTGTCTAGATAATATGGTAGTTATTGTTCGTTTAATAGCTCGACGGGAACATGATGTGCATCATGGAACATCTATGCATTGGTACTTCAATATATGCGTTACTGTGATATATGAAAAAAATTATAAAAATCCATTAGATATGCTTATTCAGGTTAACACGAAACCTGAATAAAGACCAGACTATCATCAAAACATGACCATAATAAGAGTTTGTTGCTAACATGTATCATTCATTACTTGGAGGAACCTATAATCTGGTCTTTGTGAAGCTCTTAAAAGTTTGGTTTTTAGTATTTGTGATTGATTTCATGGAGCGTGTTTTTCGTCAGTATGATCTTTTTTTATCTTATTCTGCTGTTTATGCGTAGGTACGAGAAGCAGCTGGAGAACTTTTGCAAGTTCATGGATCCACTAATAGATTCATCACCACCTGAAGCTCACCAAGGCGCTTCATCTTTCAATTCCCGAATAAAACATAAGTTGCAGAAATCAGAATTTTGGGCCCATTGTTTGCATCAGTCTGTCTCCATGGGTCAACAAGGGATGGTGTAAGATTTCGTATCTCAGTGGCTAAAGCAAAATACTGATTGGACTTTATGTCATTAGTTTTTGGGATTTATTTTTTACTAAAAGGGAATAATAGCATAAAACTGATGAGCCTATCGAAAATTAAAGTCAACTATCAACTAATAACTTCCATGGCTTAATCAGCTTAAGAAGATGGTCTGCATCACAGACCTCATAAACTTATGCAGTTCTTTGTTATAACAGGGATTTTATGGACCTTCTACTGTCGCCAGCATCAAAGGTTTTAAATAATTGGTTTGAGGTTGGTACTTGATCCTCATTCCTCAATACTAGTGATATGGAATTTTTTATGAGACGTCATACACTCATACATAATAATGTCAAGCCAGCATGTTAATCTTTTATACGCGAATAATATGCAGAGTGAGGTATTGAAGGCAACACTTGCTACAGATGCAGTGATAGGATCCACTGTAAGTGCCATTCTATAATAACATTTCTGTATTGTATTGCACAGTTGTGAAAGCATAATCGTTAATGTGATTCTGTGTTCTTTGCTAAATTCTACTTGTGTATACCGTACATTTGTGACGCAGGCAAGTGCCCACACGCCAGGGAGTGGGTATGTTCTGCTACATCATGTGATGGGAGAAACTGATGGTGACCGTGGAATCTGGTCGTAAGTATTTCTACTCTAGCCTATATTAAATTTATATTATTGAATTTATACTTGTAGAACCAGATAGCTGAATCCCGTGATCCATATTTGGTCAAGAACTTTCGTAGTTGATATTTGGTACATGAAATTTGGCATTCTTACGTATCCATATCTTTAAAGGCAGCATATATATCAGAACCTCTTCAAAAGGTGTAAAACTTTTTAATTTATTGGTGAGCATATTAGTTTTGCAAGTGAGTGCTCCTAGTGTGCATGTTTGCTCAAGGTATTTAATGTATGTTTGATGTAATAGTATGGTTTAGATGAATTACGTGGGAGGTAACTGATACACGTTTAGGTATGTTGAAGGTGGAATGGGCTCAGTGTCTAAGGCTATTGGAAGTGCAGCCATGGAAGCTGGTGCTACCATAGTTACTGATGCAGAGGTATATCATTTTTGGGATAACCAGTGTGTTTCTTTGTGACCACTTCATGGTTTTGTTCAGTAGAAATTTCAAGATTTTAGGCGTATTTGCAGCTTCTTTATGATCACTGTTGTTTTTTCAAAAAATGTTTGATATTAAATTAATTACAATTATTAACATTTCTAATGACAAATTTCTTGCCTTCATCAATTTTATTTTTATCAAATAAGCTAATTTTTTTATTTATTATTTTGGGATTTTTTTGTCAAAATTACACATATAGCCTACTTTTTTCTTATAAATATTTCCACAATGATCTTCATAGATGTTAGGTAAAAAGAAAAAAATGAATTTCAGTTCTTATGAGTAGTTTATGATATTGTTACCTGAATACTTCATTTCTTATGCAGGTATCAAAGCTGATAATTGAGGATTCTGGCACAGTTGCAGGGGTGAGCTATAGAAGGCAATCACAATTTGCTGCAATGAATAATAACGCAAAATTCAGGCAAACTAACTGCATTTTCCTTTAGGTTATTTTGGGTGATGGAACACATGTTCACTCTTCAGTTGTTTTGTCAAATGCTACGCCCTACAAGACTTTCATGGTAAAACTTTTAAAGCTTGCGAAGGTTTTACAAGTTGAGCTAGAAAGAGCATAACTAACCATTTTGAATTTTGTCTTTTGCATATTCTGACGTAGGAACTAGTACCAGAAAATGTTCTTCCTGAAGATTTTTCTCGTGCTATTAAGCACTCTGACTACAGCTCTGTAAGATTCTTTTACAATTCACCATTCCTCCTAATTACCAGATTTATACTGCATTCATCCTTATCCTTTTAAGTTCCAAATTTGGAGCGATCACAAATTATAGCAAATGCTAAATATTGCTTGATTGAACAGGCAACCACTAAAATCAACATAGCAGTTGATAAATTGCCACAGTTTAAGTGCTGTGATATTGGCTATCCTGAAGCTGGTCCTCAGCATATGGGTACCATCCACATTGGGTCCGAGAGGTATGCCATTCCTTCACTATTTATTTTCTCATCCTTTTATTTTTTGTTTCCATAGCATGGTTGTTCCATCATTATTTTCAGCATTTTTTGTATCTTCATGCTTGTTTTGTTGCGCATTCTCATCTTCGGATTTTAAACAAGCGGATCTATTTATGTGTTATCATTTTTGCTGATCAGTATCGAGGAGATAGACTCTGCATGCCAGGAATCAGTGAATGGATTGCCATCACAAAGGCCTGTAATTGAAATGACAATTCCATCTGCCTTAGACAAGACTATATCTCCACCAGGTAGTCTCATGTCATATCTATTTTCGTACAATATAATACCATGCTTTAGATGATCGCTTTTTGGATATTAATGGATCCCTAAATATTACTTCACATTATTCAGTGCACTCTATTTTCGTTGGAGCTAATGAAACTTAATTTATTGTAGGCCAACATGTCATCAATTTGTTTGTTCAGTTTACACCGTATAAACCTAATGATGGCAGCTGGGAAGATCCTGCATACAGAGTGAGTTTTAGTTTTTGAAAGTACACTTGCAATGTGTTGTTCTGCTGGAAATATTGGTCATATATTTCCATGTCTCTTTCTTCTGTAAACAGCAAATGACAGTCGCACCACTGTACTTTCACCTTTACGTGCACTTGGTGGTTCCTTTTCTGTAAATTTTCTATCTGACCATGATTTATAAGTTTATCCATTTAAGACTCTGGTTAATGTGGTCAATTCGCTAGTGGCAACCAGATAAATCCAGTGAAGCACAATATATAGTGGCCATAATGAATATCCCTGCTTCAGGCAGGAAGTGTTGGTATAACCAGTTGAAGCATGCGTTGTAAATTTTTAACTTCAGATGGGGGTACCATCATTATTATAGATGTCTTCTAAAAGTGTTTAGTATCATTTTGTTTGAGTTTTCAAGCCCTTTTAATTCACAACAATTTTTTTGCAGGAATCTTTTGCCCAAAGATGTTTCACCTTAATTGATGAGTATGCCCCTGGCTTCAGTTCATCAGTTATTGGCTATGACATGTTGGCTCCACCTGATCTTGAAAAGTTAATTGGTCTCACAGGTAATTCATACCAGTGTTCCCTCTTTTACATTATTAATGTCGATTTTCAAAGTGAATTAGAACAAAAATAGAAACCCTTTAACCAAGAGGTTGTGGGTTCAAGTCTCGTTAGAGACATTTGTGAGGTACAAAAAGCAAAATCAGGGATCCTTAATCTGTAAGTTCCTCGTTGCTAAAAAGTTAATTTGTCAGGAGGGAACATCTTCCATGGTGCAATGGGGTTGGATTCACTTTTCCTCATGAGACCTGTAAAAGGATGGTAAAACTCAACATTGTCTCTAGTTTATTGTTCTCATACCTTCTAGTTAGTGGCGTGACATAGGAACAAAATCGTTTATGCAAGATAAGCTTGTGACTATGTGGTGTGCAATGCAGGTCAAATTATAGAACCCCGTTGAGAGGATTGTATCTATGCGGGAGTGGCGCTCATCCTGGTGGTGGAGTCATGGGTGCTCCAGGACGCAATGCTGCACGTGTGGTTATAGAAGACATTAAAGGCTAAGATGATAGTTCTCAAACAATCAAGATCATCGTCATATGCTTTGGAAGCATCATCTCGAGGTTCCAAGTCCCTCCCAAAATGTATTTCCATGATCTCAGTAATCGTTCATTTCATGTGAATTGAGTCACTTCAGCTAGCTGTCAGCTAATTGCTTTTTATTTATGGCATATGGCAGTAATTCAACAAATGCAACTGCGGGCTTGGGCCAGGACCAAGATTTGTAGGTAATCTTAGCTCGAATTTTATGTAACATAACACAGTGTGATTGGTGAGAAATTTTGTTTAAACAATCTTAGCCAAACACCTTCCAGCCCTGGTAGTGTGTGTTTGGCATTGAGTTTGGACGCATACTCCAGGCTGTATTGTATTACGAGTTCATAGTGCATGAAACAAGGCAAGGTCCAAGGACACTTATTAATTCTCTCAGGAATAAGAATAAATGATCTTCACTTCAGAGTGACATGATCTCGTTACTTGTATATGATTTAGTTAATAGTACTTCCTAAGATTTTTGTATGACACCTAAGAGATTAATGAATCGAAAGACGGATATTTAAGCGTTACTTGTTAAAATGACTCGGGGAGTCAGGGACAAACACCCAATATCAAGACACCATTTAGAGACTCCTAGTTTTAAGGAAAAAAACATGTTCACACGTTTTTCACAACTCAATTTAGTACTAAGCTCATAAAGAAAGGTGCGTGTGTCACGTATCTAGTCACACATTTCATATCGGCCTCCCGGACCATCAAGAAAGTTGGAACGGGCTAGAAAGTGCAAATAAGTTTAGGGATCTGCTAACAATATCCCACATATGTTTTATTTAAACTCATTTACCTTAATTATATGTGTTGAAATTTCATATATCTAAATGTTTTTAATAGAGGTTGTCTTGAAAGCAACATTTTATTTCCCTCAATGCCGGACTCCTTTCTCTGGATGGAATAATATCCTGGTCATTGTCTAGTCATTGTGCAATTTGTTTTATACCACTTGGTATTAAAAAAAATAATAATAATAAACAAAAATAAATAAATAAATAAATAATCCATTCTGAATTCCTGATATCTCTCAAAGCAAAAAACAAAACACTAGGGGACCACAACACGCCCAATTCCACCAATACCAAACCTTCAAACCCAAACTCAAAAAAGTCATACACTGTCCACTTGCAAGGAAACAAAAGGGCAAAACAGACAAAAACCAAAAATTGACCTACTTAACAAGTTACCTAAAATAGCATGAGGGCATCTTCACAACCCTAAAAAAACTCACCCCCCTCATTTCATGAACTCAGACGACGAAGAAATAAACCCAGTCACAATGCTCCTACTAAACACTGACAACAACCAACTTACCAAAAATGGAAAGACAACAGAACTAGCACCATTACCTGTCCAAGACAAAACTTACCACCTCACCTCCATCAACTCCACTCTCACAATCCGTCAGCTTCCATCACAAGGCCTCTCCTTCCAGCTCTGGCCAGCCGCAGAAACCTTCGTAAAGCTTTTCGACACTTACAAACCCTCAAACACTGACCCATTCTCAGTCACAGTTACAAAATGTGCTAATGATAGAAAGCCTATTAGGATCCTGGAGCTAGGGTCAGGTACTGGTATAGTAGGAATCACAGCTGCAGCTATACTTGGTGGGGAGGTGACTGTGACTGACTTGCCTCATGTGTTGCCTAATATGGAGTATAACGTGGAGCTGAACAGGGAGGTGGTAGTGTCAGGTGGAGGTGAGGTGCGTGTGGCGCGGTTAAGCTGGGGGGAGGTGGGAGATATGGAGGTGATTGGGAGGGGTTATGATTTGGTTATTGGTTCGGATGTTGTGTATCATGATAATTTATATGAGCCTTTGATTCAGACTTTGAAGTTTTTGTTATTGGGTTCGGGTGATCAGGGCGAAAAGGAGGGGGAGAGGGTGTTTTTGATGGGGCATTTGAGGAGGTGGAAGAAGGAGTCTAGTTTTTTTAAGAAGGTGAGGAAGATGTTTCGGGTGGATGTGGTACATGAAGATGGGCCGTCTAGTGTGTCGAGAACTGGTGTTGTGGTGTATCGTTTTGCTAGGAAGGATGCGGTTTTTAGATAGTGTTGGTTTTGATGGGAGGGATCAGGGATGGTTTTGGGGATGGTTTTTGTTTTGATGTTTATGTTGTTGTAGTTGTATTGATCAGGAATACATGTTTGACCAGGGTCGGAAAGGTTGACTCGATGGTATTGAATTTATCTCGTACTTGGTTTCGTTGCTTGGAGTAGAAATACGCGTACTTTGGCATCCCACACGATAGAGTACCCCAAATCAAACTCATGACACCCACTTTACTGAGTACCTGTGTCCTGTTTTTGAAATCACTTGCTTTGACCCGAATCCATTTTGAACCAGCTAGCCAATGTGTGATCTTTACTTTGCTTCCATAGCCCACATTTTAGCCAATGCATGTACTCAACTGAATCTGACTGTTTATCTAATTAAACGGTGAAAACAGCAATTCCTTCCTACTTGTGGTAACCCACATGTGCGTGAACAAACGACTTTGATTCATATCTTTAACGGGTCATCAGGGTTAAATAAAAAATTGTTAAAAGAGAAACATCTTAAATTGGTCGAAAGTTGCAGAGTATATCTAATACATACAACCTCCTGAACAGCTTTAGAAAAAGATTTGTATCAATAATACAACAGTCGTGTTTGGTAATTATCTTTAGCGCAGAAGAACAAAAAAATTGGCCAAAAGTTGTTTAAAGTCGATCAAACCCGGTCCGTGTTGATCCCTACAAGAACTACCCATTTTGAGCATCCAATGTTACTTGTTGGGAGGTTGATGCAAGTAACATTGCTAGTACATATGTAGCTACAAATTTCACTAAGGCAACATTAAATTTACAAGCTTATTAAGGGGAAAGAAAAAGAAATGGTAGCTCTATTGAAACGCGCATAATATATGGAAAATTTATATGATGTGACTTCTAGTTGGCCTCTAGAAAAAAATTGTGTGATGCAATGAACACAGCTCCAAAGCCATTTTGTCACGTTAAGTTATAAGTTAGCAAAACTGGTTTTATCGTCTCCTAAGGGAAGATCCTTTTCTGGTGGCTTTCATATTTTGGGAGTCCCGGAAACAAACAAAGTGGACGATGGTGTTTCCATTGGGATACACTGCGAAAACACTTGTTCCTATCTTTTTGTTGCAAAGTGAACATACGCTTTCGGATGTGATCACCAGTTCTGCTTTTCTTTGGCTGTATAATTCGTCTTTAACCTGTGCATTATGATACAATATTAATTGAAATGCATAAAAACATAACATTTAATCTAATTGTGGAAGACCAATTCAGACCTTCATTATTCATTTTAAGTTTTAGTAAAATCTAAAGTCTAAAGTATGAGGAAATTCTGCAAATTACTAGTCTATTGAACTCGGACCATTCACAGCATAAAGAAAAAATTTACTCGGTAAATATGACCATTACCAAGCAGCCGAAACTGTTGTACTAATGGTTTGTTTCTGGTAGAAAATATAAATTACTTCATTGAATATATTGAGATCACTCATTGTACCCTTAATCTCACAATAATTTGTAATTTTTTTAACCAATAGCTGTAATAGATGCCTCCAAAAGTTACTAATCACAATAACCTTGAAATTTATGAATATATATCAAAACAATAACCATAAGATACGGAGTTAACTTTCATAAGAAATATAAAAGTTTATTATATACTTGTAATAACTTTGTTATGGTTTCTCTATCATGTTTTTGGCCGTACACTGAATGTGATTGGGTTGGTTTGGTGTTATTTTTTCTTTTCCTTGGTGTGAAGTAAGACGAACCTATTATCACATTTTAGTTTCTTCTCATACCATATAAATGGAACCCACAAAATGAAACAAATGGCCAAAATGAGCACAACCTATCATTCTCGTTAAGAGTTCTGAAAACGAACCTAGCAGTTTCTTGAGCATGAGAAGGTAAACATACCTGTAGATTCTCTAATTGTCGCAGGCTCTTGATCACTGAAAAGTTCCGATATGATTCACTGGTTTTCTTCATGAGTGGTCCAAGAAATGGATACAACTTCTGAAATCAGAGAGGAAAAATTGCACTCAAAGGCCGAAAAAGGAACAACAGTGGATGAAATACATTTAACAAGTCATTATAATCTACCAGGAATGACCCAAAACAACCCANAGTATGAGGAAATTCTGCAAATTACTAGTCTATTGAACTCGGACCATTCACAGCATAAAGAAAAAATTTACTCGGTAAATATGACCATTACCAAGCAGCCGAAACTGTTGTACTAATGGTTTGTTTCTGGTAGAAAATATAAATTACTTCATTGAATATATTGAGATCACTCATTGTACCCTTAATCTCACAATAATTTGTAATTTTTTTAACCAATAGCTGTAATAGATGCCTCCAAAAGTTACTAATCACAATAACCTTGAAATTTATGAATATATATCAAAACAATAACCATAAGATACGGAGTTAACTTTCATAAGAAATATAAAAGTTTATTATATACTTGTAATAACTTTGTTATGGTTTCTCTATCATGTTTTTGGCCGTACACTGAATGTGATTGGGTTGGTTTGGTGTTATTTTTTCTTTTCCTTGGTGTGAAGTAAGACGAACCTATTATCACATTTTAGTTTCTTCTCATACCATATAAATGGAACCCACAAAATGAAACAAATGGCCAAAATGAGCACAACCTATCATTCTCGTTAAGAGTTCTGAAAACGAACCTAGCAGTTTCTTGAGCATGAGAAGGTAAACATACCTGTAGATTCTCTAATTGTCGCAGGCTCTTGATCACTGAAAAGTTCCGATATGATTCACTGGTTTTCTTCATGAGTGGTCCAAGAAATGGATACAACTTCTGAAATCAGAGAGGAAAAATTGCACTCAAAGGCCGAAAAAGGAACAACAGTGGATGAAATACATTTAACAAGTCATTATAATCTACCAGGAATGACCCAAAACAACCCAACAATCAAATTGAACCTAAAGTAGTGTAGATTCCAAACTTATTCCTATTAGTTATGGATACATGGTAATATCTAAATAAGATTATTAGTCAAATGTCCAGAGATACAATTTAACAAAGTAAAGATCTCAATAGTATTATAGAATATTGTGCACACTGACACAGTACTGTTCTCAGTTTGCCTGTGGGTTTGGGTGTAAATATAACTTTAGCCTGGAATCTCATAAAATCAATTAAGGTAGAGCAGTTTTTCATTACTCTAATATCTGTTTCCAAAACGTCCACATGATATCTAGTTCTGTTCTCTTCTGTTCCAACATATAACATATATTTGTTTGAATATGTACATAAATGAAGAGAAAGGAAATGTGTTAAGGTAGTAAGATGGCCAGGTCGAGCGGGTTGGGTAGTGTTAAATCTGGTCATTCTTTACTGCGGGTCACAACAAGCCTGGCCAGGTTGGGTTGACCCATCAACACTTTTTTGTCCATTAAAAAAAGTTATAACTATTTTAACGCATCATTTTAAAAAATCATGAACAGCATTTTTACAACGATTATATAAATCTATGAATAGAAACCATTTAGCAGGTTCTAGGCATATATAAAAAACCTTAACTTTCAACCCATTTTCTGGTATAGCTGAACTTTTTGACTCTGCAATCTACACATATGATCCAGTTGAGATGAAAACACAACCTATTGACCAAATCACAAGTAAACAGGAAGGAATTAGGATCACTTGATAGGTGTTACCTGTAGCTTGGTCTCTTTAGGCAAGAGTCTCAAGGCCTTTGCTCCATGAACCCGGTCCCATCTCTGAATCAGTACATCAAGGACCTCATCAAGCATCATGGCGGAGCTTCCTTCCTCAATAACATCATCTGTATCATAATCACTTCTCCCTCCATCACTTCTCCCTCCATCACTTCTCCCACCATCACTACTATATGCCCTGATTCTAGTATCTTCTGCACCCTCAATCAGTGCAATTTTTCTGCCTAACCCTTTTCCTTTGGCTTTTACAGCTGACCAACCTGCCTTTAAGTTTCCACTACTTGGTGAAGATACTAAGCTAGCGATTCTCTTTTCAACTTTTTTGGTAGTTTTTCGAGGATTTAAATAAACTTGCATTAATGTTAGGTATATATTTCCCTGAATTTTTCCAGACTGTTGATTAAGTCCTGCTTCATACACCCGATCACAGTAGGATAGCGCCAGTTCAGGAAGATGAAGCTGAAATATCAAGAACATTCCACAAAATAAAACATAAATGGATATAAAGAGGATCTTCACTGACTCAGAATATATTAAAATGAAACAACAAACAAAGATAAAAGAATGCATCATTTAGATAACTTATGGAGTTATTGCATAAAAAGGCAGTATAATTTGAACTGATTTCTGTTTCGGTTAACTATTTTTATTTATGATAATCTTTAAACTTGTAAGCAGATATCTGTTTTTTAGGCACCATGTCAGGAAAAATGTCAACATTAGTGACCTGCCAACCAGTACGGACTACTTAGATCGAAAAATTATGGTTTTGCTGAAAGCAAAAATCAGACCAACTATGTTATCTTTTACTGTTTTCTGTTTTTAGGCAAGAACCTCACTTTGAATTTACATGTTCACGTGCTCAATAGACTCGTTTGAAACACCAATGCGACTTCAAAATAATACCTTATGTACATATATGGACAATGCAAGTTCGTGCTGGTTCATTTTGCCTAATAATATTGCTCGTTCTTCATACAAAGCATCTTTTGGGATTCGTTTCAACAAGATCCCAGGATTATAATCTGAAATACTCTGCAATGCAGACATGAGTTTTTTCCTAGTTGCGGTATAGTTTTTTTCAACCCATTCCTTCTTAGCATTGAGATCAGCATACCAATCAAGAACTTCTGAAAGATAGATTTGCAACTGCAACACATGACCATAGCTTCATTCAGATAAATTTTCACCTACTAACAGTTGTATAATAGCATATGAAAGTTACCAGTTCGTTCTGCAGATTCTGGGAGACCCCATCTTCATTCATTGAGAGCATCAATTCCAAATAGGTGGCCTGCATACTTGGGGCATGCTGTTTTAGGTAAGAATTAACCAAGTCTGCAGGAATATTTCCAGATAGAAAGAGATCAATAGTCTGCGTTGGACAACTTTTAAGTACAAACATTGAAGATTCCAAGACAAGCATAGGGTCAATCCCGCAGAGAGGCTGCACATGAGAACTTAAATATATCAGAAACAAATTCTTGTACATCCAATCTGATGATGATTTGCTTATCATCGTATCTAAACAGCATCCATGAAATCAACATGTTATTTCTTAACAACGAATAATGGCCAGGTAACAAAGAAAGTCATGAAAACTACTTTTCATTCTGGAATTACAAGATAATATAGAGAACTTATCTTTTAAGCGTCAAATGAAATTTTTATACGAGGAAAGGGCACGCCACAAAAGAAAGGAAATATTTAAGAGCTGGTCAAGTCTACACTTGGCTCCATGTACAACAAAGTTTACAACATGTCAAGGGATTGTAAATAATTAATTGCACTTCAAACTATAAGAAAATGGTTCAAATAGGTTGAGTGGGTCAAATGGGTCATTTGTTTCTTTAAAGTCTATTTGACTGCTTATAATCTCTCAAATCATTTCATTTTCTGTGACATAGATGATCTTTTGAAAAATATAGTTTTAGTAATCATATTTATTACAGTAATCATTCATAGAACTACAAAAAGAACAAAAGGACTCTTTTTGACCAGCGGCACGTAAATGACAAGCCTTTACCAGAACCCAATTAGAACCACTACCCAAACCGCCCAATTTGCAAGTGTTACTTCAGAATGTGAGTAGCTCATATACATGAACTTACCTTAAGATAGTCAACAATCATCTCAGGCTTGAACTTTTGACGGTGCACGACTTTAGGTTCATCTGATTTGGCATCCTCAACCAATTGATGAAGAAGTTTGAGAGCTTCGCGATGCAGTGAGTTGTATTTGTAAAGTTCTAACAAACAAACATCGTGATTTCCTCTTTGCAGGATCTCCTCACATATTTTCACATCACAATAATTAAAACCTTTCAGTAAATCTAAGGCATCAGCAATTTGGCCAGTCAGAAGTAAAGCCTGCAGAAGTGCAGTGTCCAATATTGCGGCCACCTCTCTAGCACCCGAATGAGTAGGGATATTAAATCGTCCCTAAAAAACCAAATGAAACTATGATCAGAACATACAAATTTCTATGGGTGTTTGGATATAGTTTTGAAACAAAATGTGTTATTGGATAACCAGAATCATAGAATCAGTGTTCATAAGCTCATGATACGCTGTAGAACCAGGTTTATTTTTGGGCTCCGGCCAAGCCAAGAACATTTGTGCATCTCTAAGTCTGTGTGCGTGTGTTTAACGAAAAAGCACAACAGAGATTGCATCAAGAAACATATACAGTGAAGTTAACTGTTACCTTGGTTGATTTCTTTGATCGCCTGTTTTCGTGAGTGTCAAATGTATGTACAACAGCATCTGAAACAACCTCCTCCGTGGTCTCAGCAGCTGCCTTTCCAACTAAGTTGGGCCTCTTATTCAGCAAGAACTTGATCAGAGCCATTAAAGTATTGTGGCTCATTTTCTTGGACTCGAGAGCACAACTTTCATCAAATTCTGGTAAAGAAGTTGGAGAAGAGTCCATATCATCTGATGTAACAGACGAGCCTCTTGATAAATATGACTCCCCAGCTACATCAACATTTTCTCGTTCAGCTGACATAAGCAACATGGGAAGAACAATTGATGGATATAAAGAGAGCACATGGGTTAAATCTACTTGAGATGCCACAAAGTGCTCCATGGCCTCTTCATACCTCCCATTTCCAAAGAGATGGTGTGCATACCTGTACAATTGGACAACAACAATCATGCTAATGTGGCAGTCAAACTTCTAGGGTCAATCAAAGTAAATAGAATAATGGTTACATTGATTCCATATAGTTTAGATTAGAAGCAATAGTACAGTGTCACTTTAGTGTTTTAACAATGGCAAATGTAGTTATGGGAGACTTCGCAGTTGTATAAAAATACTTCTTTGTTTTTTGAGAATCTTTTGCGCAAGATTTTTGTTAATTATCTTGTAGTAAATCAAATTGATAACGATTTTAGAATAAACTTAACCTGTGACCGGTTGTGCCTGCGCCTAATGTGATACCTTCATTTCACAAACTACACTGCAGTTTTGTGTTTACATGCATCAGATATATCTATCCTGAAACTAATATTTGAACAAGTTGAGGACACAATAAAGTTATTTTAATTAAAATATAACGTCTGGTGAGGACACTGTAAAATAAAGATGAATTCTAGTAGTAATATGAAAACCAAAAGGCTTAGATTTTTTTCATTGTAAAATGCAAGTGTCAGAACTTAATCGACGCCTTCTAGCTGGATTATAATAATTTAACTACTCCCATGGAATACAAGGAAATCATGTTTAGCTAATAGGGCACACGCAGGCACTCAATGATGTAATAGGTGTCGTATGAGTACCTAAAAGCTTATAATTACCTAATATGAATTGACTGTTCCTTGGAGGCTTGTAGACCTGAATCTTCTGGCGGAAGGAACTTACATAAGACCAAGGCTTCCTCAAAATTTCCAGATGCTGTCAGTTGTACAATCTGCATTGAACGAGTAATTTGACTCAAGGGATGAGGCCCTTATAAGAAAGCATGCATTTTGTGCCCACAGTGAAAGTTCAAAATTTTATGCTTCATACGTTCAATTAGCTGCTCATGAGAAAAGTACAACTATCACATATACAAATTTACATAATCTGAGACAAACCTGTGCACCGAGAGGTACCGGAAACAATCCATAAACAGATTGGTCTAGGGAAACAGTTACGCCATTATTTCCTTGTTTAATACCACGAATGTTACGCAGACCAATAGTCTGTATCAGTGGGTAAGGGACTCTCAACAACCGAATCTGCAAAACGAGTGTAAAACATTGTATAAATCCAAGTATTAAGTGTTTAATCTAGATAAGAAACTAGAATACATCTGACTAGAGACGTAGAGTAGATAGTTCAGATACCTCAATGTGCTTTGGTAAAAGTGCAATAGCATATGGCTTCTGAATGACAACTACTGCAGGGGCCTCAGACCAACAAATTCTGCCTTCTGGAACGAGCTTGCCATTTTGGTCCACAAGCACACCAATATTATCCTAGCAAAATAACGCATTAACAGAACTCAGGCACGTATCTCAGTAATATAGGCTTTTCAAGCACTGCAAAGGCAAAAATGTTGCTTTTATTTGCTTAAAATTAAGTACACTTATTATTAGCTTCGGTTAGCAACTAATTGTTATTACACTATACTAACTGAGATCAGTTAACTTTTTTAAGTTTTAATCATATATCAATGACGATCCGAAGAAAGATTCAACATAGAACACAGAGTACCTTCCCTAATAGAAGTTCTCCGGATGGAAGAGACACCACTAAAGGTGGAGCACTCCTCCCGGGCTGAAACACCTCCGTCAGCGCACCATTCACAACATTCAATATCATATAACCTTTTCTAATCCCCAAACATATATTCTCACCACACCAACACATCGACTTCACTACATCCGGTACACCATACTCTTTCACCTCCACAAATCCCTTCTCTCCTACACCACAAAGCAAAGCACATTAAATCTAACATGCACAAAATTAGAAGGCCTTCTGGAATTAATTATTTTTTAATAAGTACTTATAAGTTGATTAAAAATAAGCACTTCAGGAAATAGTGTTTTGATTCGCTTATTTTGTAAAAAATGCAATTAGAAAATTTCAATCAAATATGATTTAAGGTCAAATACGAAACTAGAAATAATTATTTGAATTTCATTTCAAATAAGCACTTGAACTAATTAGCTCTGCTTATCATTGCTTACTTTATCAAATAACGGGGTGTTTGGATTAGCTTATTTGATGAGTTTATTGGCTCATTTAGAAATAAAAAAAGCCAATAAGCTCACTTATTATGGCTTATGAGCTCATCAACTCGAGCTTTTGTCCATAAGCTCTAGAATATACCTAATAAGCCATAAAAAACTGAGCTTATTGGCTTTTTTATTTGAATAAGCCAATAAGCTCATCAAATAAGCTAACCCAAACATCCCCTTAAACACTATAATCACCTACATTACTCTCAAAACAACATTTCCGTACCATTATGTCTAAAAACACAAACTCTCTTCTGCCTCGCAAAACACAAAAAGCCTCGCACATCATCCCACGCATACACATTCGCTCCTTTAGCCTTACCAAACACCTCTTGTGTTTCCAAATTCGGCAAGCGATGAATAACAATAGTTTCGGACAACGAAAGCAAAAGCTCACGTGAGGCCAATACTTTCATAGCCAGCATTTGTTTCTTAGAGAACGCGTTAAGCGTTTTCTCGAGAACATATTGCTCTTTCTTGACGTCTACGCCTAAGGTTTGATCAGGTGATGATGATGATGAATGTGCAATGTAGATTAGTAATGATCCGTCTGAGCACGCGATGAAAAGGTTAGAATTGTGGTGTTCGATTGCGGTTATTTTTTTCGGCGTGTTTTCGAGTAGTTGGATTGAATCGTAGGCTGTGTGTGCCATTTTTTTTCTGTTTAATTTGTGTTTGAATTGAGGGGGATGAGGACGTTATGGGATGTGTTTTTGGCTCCAGAAATTTAGATGGTGGTTACTTTTTGTACAAGTTTTGATGCGTAAGGTACAATTGATTGATGCGTGAGTAATGCGATCCTAAATGAAAAGTTTTGTGATGATCTTATTAGTTTGGATTTTGGAGGTGATTTCTGCAGGGAAAATAGATAGGTTATCCGAGAGTGCGAGTCTTTGATTTAAATGTAGTATGCGGTATAACCGAGGTATCATGTGACTGTTTAAAAAACGAGACCTTTTGTAAGGATTATTAGACGAGACGCCTGACCGGTGATGTTTTCGTACTTCGTAGTTACTTGTATCATACTCCATAGCTTCGAATGTATTATACTCTTAGCGTGAATTACGAAAATGTCCTCATATCTAGAATAAGGGCCCGTTTGGTTTGTAAGTGGGATTGAAATTGAATTTGGATTTGGAAAAGGTTTGAAAGAAATTGGATTTAAGGTTTGAATTAAATGATGAGAGAGAAAATAAATGATTAATAAGTTTATTTTATATGTTTGTTTAAATAAAAAGTAAGAAAAAATAGAGTTATTTGTGGTTGAGAAAAAAATGATCAAAAAGAAAAAAAATCATGATTGGTCACTTTTATGTATCCCCACCAAAATCCCACCTAGGTGGGGTGGAATGACTTTTTGAATCCAAATGTTGTGTTAGTGGGTTTCAAAATTTACCAAACATGGTTTTTGCTGATAGTTTCATTCAATACCTAGTTAAAAGGGTGAACCAAACGGGCCCTAAGATTGTACGAATAGGTAGGGGATTTCTCATTTCTCTTAGCCAAGCCACTCACTGAGAAAATTCGATTACTTTGTTATAACATGAATATATATATACTAAGGCCCGTTTGGTTTATGACCGTAGGCTTTAGATTTGGGATGATGCATAATTTTCATTGTTTGATAAGAAATTGTGGGTCTCAGGATTGGTAGTGAGTCCCAAAAATTTGCTCTGTGCAAATCCTAAGCCACCTCCCTACTTTATAAATGACTAGCAGGGTACCCGCGCGTTGCGGCGGCGGGTACCCTGTAATTTATATTATTGGCGAACAAACTTTTTATATTATTTTTTTACGGGGAAAATAAGTTTAGAGATGGCAGAAATCTTTTTGCACTCACATAAATTATGGCAGAAAATAAGTGTTGGAGTACTTGCTATTTAACTATTTTTAAAAGAGACATAAATTATGTTAGGGAGTATTAAATGGAAACATCCTTTTGGTAATGATTCACGCACTTTAGGGCATCCACTATGGTAAAATATTATAAAACTTTATAAATTAATTTTTTCATGCCACATCAATAAGTTTTAGACCTTTTGTGTTAATAAACCTATTTCTACTATGGCATAAACATCTTAAAGCTTTATAATTATTTCTTACAGCACATGCATTAAATGTCTTGAGATTATGAAGAGGTCTAACATCTAGGACCTTTTCATGCCACATGTGTATAAAATAAACCTCCGCTATAGCTAATATAAAACATAAACCTTTTCAAATTTTTTTGGACCTATTCTTAGACCTCTCATAGTGGATGCTTTTATATTTGATAGACAATTTCTTTTATTAAAAAGTTGACTAAGAAGTGTTCTCTTCACATCTAAATATAAAAACCGACGTACATTATCACTCTTTCAAACATAAATCCCTGACATATGAAAAAGCAAATTTACTCCATAACCTATCCTTTCTCATTCACCCCTACCACCACCATCCTTCACCTTCAACCACCACAGTTTTGCTCTCCTTATTTCTTCACTACTCACAAAAATATCCGGCTATCACCACCAAAGATCTGACCAAAATCATCACAGAACCGCCTATCAAGCCTTAACCATCAAAGTTCTCTCGCAAACAACTTTGATCCGATCATAACCAGATTCTACATCATCACGTCGTTTTCCTTTCCCTTTGGCGATGGACATATTATGTCTCTCTTAACCACCACAGTTTCCAGTCATATATCTCCTAACCACCATACATCGCAGTCACGACTCGCATATATTGGTCTTATGCTTTGTGTTTCATTCTTGTATTGGTGTATAGGTTTGTAACTCATATATAGGATTGTCTTCGATTGGCTTCGATTATTGTTCTTGGTCATTTAATTATATTGTACATTGTGCTTAGGTACTTGTAATTTTTGGTGTAGGAGTGTTTTTAATGCTAATAATGTATAATTCTAAGGATTTTGGTCTGAATTTCGATTCATGCTTGTTTTTGTTGTACACAATGCTTTGCTTGTTGTCATTATGAAAATTCCTTGCTTTAAAGTGTTGTAAACCTTGCATCCTTTTTTGTACATCTTAATTTTTTGGAGAGAGAATCATTCTTCTATTATAAGTAGTATAGATATTCTTTTAAAGTGGGCCCATGTTTAACCTCTATCACTCATGTATTATTGTTTTTTTTCTTTTATTATAAAAATATTTATTATATTTATTTAAAAATAAATAATATATAAATTTATTTTATTTTTCTCTCTCTTTTTATAAATTAATATATTTTCTCTCTCCCACATCAAATCAAAATCCAAATTCTAATCCAAATTTAAATCCAAATCCAAATCATAATCCTAAACCCGTCTACAAACCAAACGGGCCCTAAATAGTTGTATATCTGATTATGACAAAAGGGTCAAAGGGGCCTTTTTTTTTTTTTTTTTTTTTTTT
Source organism: Artemisia annua (assembly GCA_014162995.1). NCBI lineage: Eukaryota > Viridiplantae > Streptophyta > Magnoliopsida > Asterales > Asteraceae > Artemisia > Artemisia annua. The sequence goes on along the minus strand of LBNU01003655.1, from coordinate 65,228 downwards.
TTAATAGCATTTTATGTCAAAATAATCATATCATGAGAATTAAAATCAACATATCCTAATGAATATTGACAATGATAGTGAGTCTATGTAGTAATATATTTCAGATTGCATCACACAACATGGGAAGTTTGTAATAAACTTTTGCCATTTCTACATTAAGGGATGCCTTCACAAAAATTGTTCATTACATGGTTTGCAGAAATGGTAACAGAGATTGGCAAATGCTAAAAACCTTGAAGTGCACTCCTATTAATGATACATTGATTTGAAATTTAACTTCAAAATTGTACAAACTTTCTCTGTATCAAAGATGGTGAATGTTGGTTCAACTAATCCAGAACATAAATACGCGAAGCAATGTCTTGAACCAACCAATCAAATCCCTCCAGTAACCCATCTCCAGTGTATGCGCTGCATCCAACAATCTTCCAGTGTCGGGTTTTGTCCATGGCATCTAAATTCAGTACCTTCAAGAACCATCATTAATAAACATCAAGCAATTATTGTGAGTTAAGCACTCATTCAAGAGAATGTACAGTTTCAGCACTTGCCCAAAGTGAGCATTAAACATGAAGTTTAGTAGCCCCAAACACTTTTCAGCTAACAGGAAACGGGTAAAAAAGATCTAAACAGGTTGAAATCCGTTCAAAATATATTTTTAATGCTTAAAACATTACAACCTCCTAAATCATTTTACAAAGATATAGTTTCTTACTGTAATATTCTTGTATTTTTTGTATACATAACCAATGCAAAAAAAAGTGGTTATGGGTCAACCCAACCCATTTTGACCCATACTAAAGAAATGAGTCCTTTCAACCTGAATCACTTCTTGCCAGTTACGAAATGCCCAACCCACCTATCTTGCCACCTCCATGATTCATCAATAATGAAAAAGAATTATGCATCCATAATTACAAATAAAACCTATACAAATTTGTAATAAAGTCAATATGAATAGAGAACGTATATCTTTGAGTAACAGGGCACTTACTTTAGCTATTTCATCTGGTGAAAGAGCACCTTGGATATCCTGTTTATTAGCAAAAACGAGTAATGAAGCTCCCGATAGCCTCTGCATCAACATTGCAAGCAAATAATGGATAAGTAGGAGTTTGAAAAATACATCATGTAACAACATCCCACACAACTTGTTACACATACTGTTCAGTTTTTTCTGAATAATATATAGTTGCTGATATAAGATTTTCTAGTGACAAGTTAAAGGGCTGCAAAGACAGCGCATTTCCTCCTTCAAATAGTAACTGGTTGGTTTGACTGACATATGGGATCAAACATACTACAGTTTTACCATCAAAACTGATATAACTTATTTCATTACTTAGAGATTATTGGCATTCCGCATTCCTGACCTCGTTTTGTTCTATTCTTCACCTCTAGTCCCAAATTCACCACTTGTGCAGGTTATATGCTTATATTTATTAAAATTAGATGAAATAGTAAGAGTATAGATGTGTGATTGACGGTCCTTTTTATCTGAGCATGTACTTTAAATTTGTGGCAAAGTACAAAAATACAATCTGCATCCCAAATCATGAAATGAATAGCTTTTAACAGCAAAAGCCAAAGTGAAGGTTACCTCTTCCTTTAAAAGATTATCCAGCTCATATTTACAGTCAGCCAGCCTTCTAAGATCTGAACTGTCGACAACCCATACCAATCCATCAGTTTGCTCAAAATAGTTTCTCCAGTAAGATCGTATAGTCTTTTGACCTCCAACATCCCATATGTTAAGGGTATACCTGCCATTAATTTAAGTTAACATTAAAACCAAGCTCCAAATAGTTCGTTGACCAATAAAAATAAAAATAGCAGGAGAAGCCTCCATTCACAAAAAAGGGGATTAAGGTGGGCTAAGGTTTAATATATAAAAATGTTTCTGACTCGAAACCTAATTTTTACAGGTCTTAGCACATTGAACTTCCATTTCTCTAGACTTACCATACTAAAAAAACTAACATGACACGCTTGCAGCTTTCACAATACTAAACTTAAACAACTGAATAATCAAATGCATTAAATGCACGTACAACCTACCTCAAACTCTCAAAGTGCAAATACTATAATCCGGAGTTTAATCTCATATGAGACACAATAAACGCTTTCTGAGAAAGGATCATTGATAGGCACCACTAGGGTCACTTAAGACCGATAATGGATTACACTGGGCTTGGACAATCAAGATGATAAGAATAGAAAGTCGAAAGCTTCAATGCATTATCAATGGAGATAGTTTGGTTGTTACAAGTTTGTTACAACTGATTATAGAGAGAGTTACAGAGAGAATCAGAAGAGAAAATGAATTATCAAAGCTAGAAAATGAAATACAAATGCTGGGTATTTAAAGCCATTTTAGGCCTGCAAAGTCTGTTATGACTTGGGAGAAACACACGTGCACCTCACGCTTGTAAAACACCCGTGCCCCTCACGTGCCACAAATCATAACAGGACTTATCAATCCATCCCTCTTAAAAACATTCTTGTCCTCAAGAATGTGCAGCAAATGTGTTTAGATATCATTATGTGTTGATGTACTCTTCTACCACCGAAAACAAACACTCCAAACGTTAGTTAAAATCTTAAGCCAAACACCCTTCATGTAGCTCAAACTAGTAGTCCATCTTTTTCTAGAAATAAGCTTCATAATTGACTTAATGACAGCTATTGAATTGTTTGACCTTCTACCCCCAGTCTCATCCTCAATAAACTGTATATCCAAATCCAAAACCTGCATGAACCACTTACACCCTTTTATATCTATCTCATTCTCATCACACGACAGCAAGGTGTTTAACATCTCATCTACTTCCTCCGTAAACCAACTCTCACAATTTCTTGCATTCCCATCCTTCCACGCCTTTAAGTCTGCACCTTCAAACTCAACATGGGAACAACTCTCATTCTTATTAACCTCGCATTCTTGCATCATATCAGGCCATGCCGATTCAGCAAACTTAGATAACACACCTGGTTCCTCATTAAACAGCTCTTTATTTGGCTTGATCCATTGCAGATTCAGATTTCCCACTACTTTTCTTTTTCTCTTTGGCCACTTCCATATGTCAAATTTCCATTTTCCATGTCTAATTTTGCATTTTGTACCAGCTACTTTTTTCCTCTTCTGCCATTTCCATATATCAAACTTCAAACGGTAAAAATTATCTTCATTCTTTTCAGTAGCTTCTTTATCACTCATCTTTATTTTAACCTGCTCCGTACCTTCTTCCTGCTCATACCACTGATCATCACAAGTGAATGCCTTATCAGAAGGACTATAAACATCAGATACATAAGTAGCCACATACAAACTTTTATACCCATCTGCCCAACCTTCAAAACACCTCCGCTCACAGTATTTTTCCAACACCAGGTCGCTTACAATAAGATCATTATCTTCGTTACTTGTACATTGTTCTACACCATACTCATCTTTGCTTCCCACCAAGCTGTTACATTTACCTTTTACAACTTTCTTCCTTTTTGTATATGGTAAACAAATTTTCATTAAATTTCCACGAATGTTTCTTCCATGTTCATCAGCTAAAGTCCCAATATTGCCTTCACAAATGAAATTCATTTCACCTCCATGTACATAATCCTGAAATTCATCGACCTCCATAACCATAAACTCTGAGTCTACACTCTCACTAGCATTTACCTTCATTCCCTCATCACCATAAACCAATCTTCCTAAATCTATCCTCTCCTCAATCTCATCTTCTTCTTTAACAAACATATCACAAACAACTACACTTACCTTCAGTTTAGTTTCACTACTTTTAACCTCATCTTTATTAAGTTCATAAAAAACGCCCATAGTATACTAATTTCCTAACCGTCACTTTCGACTTTCTATTCTTATCTTCTTGTAATAACCAAACTATCTCCATTGATAATGCATTGAAGCTTTCGACTTTCTATTCTTATCTTCTTGATTGTCCAAGCCCAGTGTAATCCATTCACGTCGCTGATCTCTTAAAAAGCAAAGCTTCCAATTAAACCCTCAAAATCAACCATCACTCTCTTAAAAGTATACTAATTCCCTAACCGTCACTTCGCTTATATCGTGTAAGAACCTAACCTCTCTACATATTCGGGTATACAGACTATACTAATTATGCCAATAACATTGCATTCAATAAGAAAAATCCTACACTATTAGCAACAAATCACAAAAATCGGGTACAATGACACTCATTATATGCTAGAGATAAACACATATTACTTCCGGATCACATTTTAACCATTGTGGGGGTGCTTGTTTCGGCTTATATAGCCGGCTTATGGCTTATTTAGTTTTGGGTTTATGTTTTATACGCTCACTTTTTGTGGCTTATCATGAAACTTTTCGGCTTATATATATTTATTATGTCATAATAAGCTTATATATGCCAAAAAGTTGCAAAATAAGCTACAAAAAGTGCGCTTATGAAACATAAGCACATAACCAAATAAGCCATAAGCTGGCTATATAAGCCAAAACAAACACCCCCTTATACATTAAGGTATACCAGACTACTAACATTGGCAAGTTTGATAACATTGCATTCAATAAGTACAATCTGTCACTTTTAACAGCAAATCAAAAAACCGATAAAAACGACAGTATATATATAATAAAGGCAGAGATGTAAAGCACATACTTATCATAAGTCATGGTTTTAATGTTGAAACCAAGAGTAGGACTAATAACACTTGTATCTTCACCATTTATTTTCAACACTATTGTTGTCTTGCCTGAATTATCAAGCCCCCTGTCCATATTTTTCAAACAACAATTATAAATTAAACACAAAAACAAAGACATATAAATGAAATGGGTATGAAGAAAATGCATACACCATAAGAATACGCATTTCTTTTTCTTTGCGTTTGATTTTTCGAATGATGCTCAGGAGACCCATTTGAAAAACTTGTTAGCGGGTGGGTTTATGGATCTGATTTCGATGGTTTGGAATTGAAATGATGTGTGAAATTATGACTATGGTTTTTGAAGTTTTAGATGCCGGTTATGGAATCACCTTTTTTGAAGCGTTTAAAAGGGGTAAGCGATAAGCGATGCGTTTAGGTCTTAACGCTTGTTGTCAACACTGTTGCTAGCGTTTAACAATATCTCAAAAGCTTGCAATCTTAGGGCCCGTTTGGTTAGGGTATATGGGAATGAAACTATGACTTTGAAAGTCATTAGTGGTGTTTGTTTTGTGGGCCCAGTAATGAAGTGGGTATATCATAGTCATAGATTCATTACACACCAATTTGGTGTCTATGAAATCCATTCCCGTGGTCCCTCTTTTTTCCACTACAAAACTCAAATATCTATACACTTTTTCATACCATATTTTCTCATCCAAACATAAACAATCGCAATCATACACTTTTTCATATCCATTGTCATTCTACCCCATACCAAATCCGATACCGATTGTCATTCCTGGCAACAAACCAAACGGGCCCTTAATGCTTCTTAAAGAAGCTTTCCAATATACCGCTAGCGTTTTACTTTTAATATTACCAATTTACCCTTAAAAAATAACATTCATTTATAAGTATATGCCCTTTTACGTAATTTTACATTTTATAATTACAACTACAGCTACGTTACCAAACACTTTTTTTAAACAAGCAACTAATGCTAACTGCTACTGCTTACTGCTACCTGTCGCCAAACATAGCCGCTGTGGTTTGAGGGGAAGTTTTTCCTTTTTTTATTTTTATGGCTTTTTAATGGAAATAGAGTATTAAGGAATTAATTTTTGATTTACTACTTTGTGCAGATTTCTTTTGATACGTATCAATTTTAATTTATGAAACTAGCAAAATAAAAAGAAAAACTAAAATTCTTTGACGAGTTATGTTTTCGTCACAATAACTTTTTGAGGAAATTCTTTTTCATTGGTTTAAAGCAAATAAGAAAAATGCCGAATTAAGAAAGAATGTGAATGAGTAATCATTTTCATTTTATCTTTATGAGCAAATACATATTTTTTTAATTTGATTAATTAGTTAAATTTTATAAAATTTTATTTTAATAACGTTGTTCTTGGACTTTAAATATTTGCATGTTTTAAATTTTTCAAGGTATTTTTGTAATATCACTATGCTTAAAATTTTAATAATATGGTTCATGTTATATATTATGGCATGATAGTTATATAATTGATATTTTTTGAAAAATTGACATATAGAGTTATAAAACTAACATGGTGTTCTCATTTTTGGGTAACCATTGTTTCCGACCTTTTGGCCAACTAAACCACTGAATTATCGGTGTTCTCATTTACGTAACATTGACATACTTAACACTTGTTAATACAACAATCTAGCATCAATACCATTCGCGCATTGCTTCAGTGGTATGATTCCCACCGCAAATGCCTAATTAATCACCCAAGAATGGATTTTGGAGAAATAAGGTCAGTCGGCACTCAAAAGGGACATACNTTTTTTTCTCTCTCTCTCTCTTTCGGGGGGTGGGATCAAGTGATGGTTTGAAACATGTCTAATTAGCCTCTTAGTAAATAGAGAAAGGTTTTTGTAAGCATCACCAATAAGGAAAACCAATGCTATGACCCACTCATTAAGTAAAACAAAAATTTAATCCAAACACTTGAATATGCTTATGAAAATCCCCTTTGAATAAGCTCGTAAGGTCAAGCTAATCCAAACACTTGGACAAGCTTATTTTGATTAAATAAGGTAATAAGCCCCTAATATAGCTAAAACAGACAACCTCTAACTAATAACGATAGCAAGAACAAATAGAAAAGAAGAGATCCATTCAATCGACAAAGAGAGAAATGTTTGAAACCGATGTTGGACTCCAAAAAAATTTGGAGTATTTACTAAAATCGAAATTTTGCAGGATAATACGCCTACCACAAAACAATGAACCAACGGGGAGTTTACCACTTCTGACTATTCTAAGCAAATAATATTCCAGTATTATGTTAAAAATAACTGTCATGCTCCTAGAAATGAACAGAAGTAAAATTAACTAAAATTTGAACTCTCAAGACTAGTAAAAAAACAATAATTTACATGACATTAAATTATATTCAATCTTCTCCCCTAACATTTCAAAACTGGGGTTGCTCAGTAGAGCCGGTACAACATTTTAAACTCCATTAATCTGCTTTACTTTGGCACTTTAAGCAAATATACACTCTTCACAAACCCTTTTCCAACTTTACCAATATCTTTCAAAGTATCCGTCACATTTTTCACTACATCGCCATCTTCTTCTCGTCTCCTCTTCTACAAAAACAATGATGATCAATTTGCAGTTCAAGAAACTCTATACATTAAAAATATTTGATATATTATGTTGCATATGCCTCAATTTGAGGCTCTAAAACTGAGATTTGGAGTACAGGACTTCAAAAACAGCAAAACATGAAAAAGACTGATTAAAGATTTTATATATTTAAATACCTTCAAGTTCTCTTTTTCCCATGTGAGGCCAATCGCATCACCACCAAAACAATCATACCACAACTTAAAAGTGTTGGGAAAAGCATTCTGCAATAGCAATGTTGAGTTGGTTAGTTATAGACCCATTTTAAACGGCTCGATTGAGGTTATGCTGTTCAAAATCGCCTAGTCTTTTTTAGCACGAACAGCAAACCAAATCACTTTATTCTGATGATAGGACTACTATTGTGACATACACCTATTACTGAAACAAGTTAAAAAGATTTGGACAAAAAGTGATTCAGCTTAACTCGATCCTGTTTCAACCTGTACCAGAAAAGTTACCCATTTGACCCATTACTTAACCACTTGTATCCACCCATTTGTCACTTCATAATCAAAAGTATGAAGTAACAGCGATAGTTAAAAGTATCCACCCATTTGCCACTTCATAGTTAAAAGTATGACGTAACAGCGATAAATCATGCTAATGATTGAACCAGAAATCAGTTAACTTGCCTCCAAATCTTTGACATAGCATGTCAATGGATCAAAGTTCAGATATAACTGGTCACGGAGATTTTTGGTGCTACCATTCACACCGTTAGTCAACAAAAATGGCTGAAAACTCTTGCTTGCATTTCCCTGTACCACAAGCTTCCCTGTGTAGTAAATGTGTCAGATAAGAGCTCCTTCTTTTGCATATTTCACGAGGCTTAAGTTCCTAATTAAACCTTTAAGGTGAGGAAACGAGAAAAGATTAACTATACCTTGACTGAGTTCAGATGGGAAAAGAAGACGTTCAGGATGAGATAGTTTATCTCTATGAAGAAGAATGATAGCATCATAGTTGTTTAATGGAGTTCGGAAAACACACTGTGAAACAAAGTGTATTTAGTCAAACTTATATGAACTAGAGCAGTATATTACTAATTAGTCATTAGTTAGCAACATAGCCGATTATTAACTCACCTCCCACCCGTAAGAATCCATCTGACCTTGCACGATGAGTTTAGTCAGCAAGTTTGAACTGCTTTTAGCATAGACTGCCAATCTTTTGAGCTCCTAGCACACGAGAAGTTTAAAATTATAATTGATAGAAAGACATACTCAAAAAAGAATAACCATACATATCTAAATCATATTTCAAAAGAAAGAATATCCTGCAGTGATAATCGTGTTTCCTATTTGGTTAAAGTTGTTATATAACTTTTGCCCAGGAGGACCTGTTAAAGATAAAACATAACCCAAATCGAACCATTCATATGTGAATAGGCCGAATTGCTAAAGCTCGTAAATCATAATAAACCACAATTATTGCTACTCACTGATATGCTTGGAGACGCGCTGGTCCAGGCTTCAGATCCCTTATCATAAGCTGTCGCTAAGTACATGGCGGATGTAACATTTCCTTTCCCTTCATCATAAGCTTTTCTACTTAAAGAAAACTTTTCCTGTGTAAAGTGGAATAGTTGTCAATTAATTATATCCCCAAATTTAGTCTGACAATTTTAAAAAGGTGTTCATATTTACTTACATTGATCTCCTTTTCATCTTTTGGTGTCATGTCCTCATTTATATCAACAATCATGGGAGTAAACATCCAGTCATGCTCAGATACTAGTCTCAGAAACCTGTTTAGCAAATGAGGCCAGGAATATATCTTACAAATGAATACAAGGAAAATAAAGCTATCACAAAGAAGCGGAAATTTGACCATGAATGTCAACTATGCGAGAGAGGCAATTTGGACCTTTTTTTTCTTAAAAAAGATGAAGAAATAAAAATTCAAAAAATTATATATACAACATTAGTGTATTGTATAGTCTCTCATGTTAATCCTATTTAATATATGGTGGTGCGTCATTTTATGTTCATTTATATACAACATTAGTGTATTGTATGGTCTCTCATGTTAGTCCTATTTAATATATGGTGGTGCATCATTTTTTGTTCATTTATATTACAATATTGCATTGATATTCAAATTAAAATTATAACATTTTGTAGAGATATTAAACTAACTAAGGATGTACTACAGTGAATTTTTTGTAAAAATAAACCTCATAAATCCAGAAATTCGGGAACAGGGAGCAGAAAATGGCAAGGACTTCTGAAAGATATATGCAACCACAAGCTCAATTGCCTCCTCCGTGAAAGAAGCTGAGAAGAGGTGTGCAGCAACCCATCTTTTCGCCAACCTAGAGACAAGCAACAAAGTTAAAGGTTAGAATTGGATCTCTTTGTTCTGGTCGTCGGAGGTGGACAAATAATACAAAAAAGTTCAACAATAAATGCTCACTGTACAACTGGTCCATATAACGGATAGCGACCAGAAAGACCATTAATCATGCTAGAATGCTGACTTCTGAGGAAAAGATATTTATCCGCTGGGGATACCCTTTTTACTTGATAGCTTTCAGCTGCATATAAAGGGGAAAAAAATAGAGCATTCAATACTGAAACGAACAGATCAGAGGTACCATTTTCGACCCATTTACTTATGAATGGGTTAATTAGGGTTGTGTTCTAATTCAACGGGTCAAATAACTAGCTAAAACGGGAAAAGTGTGTTAATGCATACAAATACAGTCTCCTACATAAGTGTAATATTTTCTTATAACGAAATCAAAGACTTTATTTGTTACCATAAACATGACTTTTTCTTTATATTTTATATTGTGGACTTAGAATTGTTTGTGAGCCGACCCATTACCCACCCTGCTCATATTTATGTCACTGTGAAGGTGATCTTTGATATTCAAATAAAGCTAAGAATCAATTTTTACCTTGTCCGTTTAACAAGTCGAGGCCTCTTTCATGCAAAATTTTCAGACGAAACACATATCCGGACAAAAAAACATCCACACCTTCCTCTGATGGACAATATTTTATTCCATGCTGCTTCTGAAGGCTATATTTACAGCACAATTAGAAACACCATCCAAATCATACTAAAAACACAATGTATCAACTCACCATTCGCCAATTCTTAGCAAGAAAGCAGCTTTAGTTTTCTCAATCGCCATATCATCCATTGGCCAGTGCCCTGAACCTTCCAGCTACATTATACAGAAGAATCAACTCATTAAGTCTATAAAATGCTGAAAATATGAAAATTACCAGACCTTAAGAAAGTGCATATCTAACATGCCTGAATCATAACTTCCAACGACTGTATACAAGTTGAATTTATTTTATTTCCATCTTTTGTTCCATTAGCCAGCGGATGAGGTCTTGGAGGAAAAACAGACGTGTGTCGGAAAGCTGCAGATATCCATAAGAACGGTCAATAAGAAATAGATGTGACCTATATTTGTATTATTTTATCACTAATTTGCCCCAAAAATGATTTATTTACTGGATAGTATCTCATGGACAGTTTAGATGAGAGTAAACCTGAGTCCAGAGGCTGCACACTAGAGATTCCCAAAGGAACGTCCTTGAGATTACGTAAACCCTTTGACAGAGTATTAAAACTTTCAAGCAAACTTCCATCAGAAGCCAGATCTGTATCACATGACAAAAAAATTTGGTTTTTAATCCTAAATCTTAGAAAAATTGCATAAATGTGAACGAACATTAGCAACTACTAGAAGAGTGCCCGTGCAATGCGGGGGCGGATTGTTGGGGTGAAGAGGAGGGAGGTGGGGTGGGTGGAAAGTGGTTGTTGGGGTGGTTATAAATTGTTGGGGTGGTTATAAATTGTTGGGTGGTTGTTGAGGTGGTTATAAATTGTTGGGGTGGTTGTTTCCATAATTAGTAAGTAAAAGTCTGAATTTTTAAGCCTTTCTAATTATAGATGTCCTAAATGCATTATTTAGTAGTATAGATATAAATAGTGATATTGCAGTGGTACCTGCTCCATCAGGAACCAATGAGAAATCAAGTTGATCAACAACATGCACAATCTTTTCTTCTGTTAAAGATAGATGACGCTTAAGCACATACTCGGAGACCCATTTAATAATAATATATCTCTTTGCTGGCTTGCATTGCCACACTGTCAAATAAGAACATCAAATATTAATTACAGAAGGTAAACAATGTTAACAAGGGTGACAACTAAAAAATCGCAAGCACGTTACTTACAAACACATTCCCTAGTACCACTTTTGAATTGGTACAGCTCTGCCTTGTCTCCCCAAAACTTCCTGAACTTCAGAGCCTGCAAATAGATGTTATTGCATTTAGCGTGTTTTTATGTTTGTGTTGAGTGTGACTGTGTGTGTCATCTGACAAACATTTACAAAAATGAGACAAGGCTGACAAATATGAAATACCTCTTCTTTATTCCCATATAAAGGACCCCTTGTATACTCATCAAAGGCTTCTGGCAAGATGACAGAAATTCCAACTATTACTGGCTCTTTGTCAAGAACTGACATACCCTAAAATTGAAAAGTAGTCAGTAAATTAAATGCATATGAAGTCATATATGATGGCAGTGTCACTATGCTCGCATGCATAATATAACATACATCACTGATGCTGCTTGTTGATGTTGTGTTCTTCCATATTACACGCACACACTTCACTCTGTCTCCTAAGCCTTGTTGAAGGAAAGAATGCACCTTGTTCTCATACAATCTCCAACATTCATTATCCAAACAAAACCCTTGTGTGCTAACTTCGGCCTTCCCCTTCAAGTTCAATCTAAACAAACACATATAAAATTTCCAAATTTAGAATTATAGATTATAAGTTGTAGACTATGTCATAGATATAGTATTACCTCATGCAATAGTCAAATTTAGCAGGAAAATCAATCTTTGTCATAAATAACTCAACAAATCCTCCCTCTCTACATTTGTCAATACACCTAAGTCCCAAAGCAGCCTCCTCTTGAAGCTGAAATTCAGTTATAAAAATTCGTTAGGGATCTATATTCACTTTGTTTTTGGAGAAAATAGTATAAATGTTTCAGAGTGATGAGCTAGAGATACCTCAATCAGCCCACCCTTCGTCATGCGGTATGCTAAGTTAAAATGAGCTGATAAATCACATATAACTGCTGGAAAATACTTAACAAATCTCTTCCTTTCCTGCAACATCAAAAGTCAAACTTCAGCAATTAAATCAAAATAGAAAACTATAGAAGTAAAAAATCTCCAGCAGAAAGTATCCACCAAGAATACCTCATTTGACATATTGTTTCCTCCTTGAGGGTCGAAGAAAATACCACCACCCCACAACTTCGAATTGGCTGCAAAACTCCATAATCAGTTTTTTAGCACATATAACTTCTACAGTCATTTAACATGTCATGTTTGCAAAAAGTAAGAAAACACACATACCCATAAAGTCCAATGTGGTACGAAAGATCTGTGTAACTGTCATTGCCTTGTTAATGCGAGCTTTACCGGATTCGGACGCAAGGTATGCCATTATGGTTGTGATGAGATACCCATTCAGGGAATCATAAGTGTGCAGAGAACTTCTCTGCCGCGCCCACACCTAAATTAAAATAATAATAAAGTTCTTTAACGCTAGCATGCCTACAATGCAATAATACTTTACAATTACATGGTATTGGTAGGTTATGATACCTTTAACAAAATTAGAGCCTCTCCTAAAGCCTTCCATCCAATAAAAGCCTTCTTGACAAATTCTGAACCATGCTCCATAAACATGTCCTCTAATATACTGTGGTTGTACATGGGGGTGGCTTCAGAAACACCTTAAGAGCAAATAAATTCATTAAGTTAATACTTTGCACAAGGAGCTATTTTAACAATAAATGAATGACATGTATTTATATAATATAAAGGTGTTACCTTGACTTTGAAGGTGAAGATTGTTGCGTTCTATGTTCAACTTTTTGACATCAAAAAGAGAGTCTGCTGTTGGAATCAACCTTACAGTAAACCCTGGAAGTCCAGCAGACTTCGCAACTACAATATGTAAAGAAAAACTACATTAGTAAAATATACACACGTCTTTTTCATGGCATAATAAATCAATTTACTAACCAGGATGTACAACAAGAATAGGTTTCCTAGCTTCGTTGTGAAAGAAAGACCATTCTACTTTTTCAGCTATAGTAGACGCGTCCAGATACTTCTTGATAATGCAGAGATACAAGCATCTTTTGCCATGGTACCGATAATTCAAATAGTCTTTCTCAAGAAAACACTCCTGATAAATCCAAATGCAGTATGTTACCTTAAAAGTAGACCATTTACATACATACGTACACACACTTCATTCTTTAAAACTGTCTTCTGACTTTTCGGGTAAAAAACAAATAATAACAATCCACGTCTTCTACAAACATGACTTAAGCAGCTCACACCATATCATCATCAGTCGTGGTACTTAGAAAAAGTTTTCATTTCGGGTACTTCTATGCAATACTAAAGATTAATAGCTCAGCTATAATGTCTAAGGTTAACTAGGTTTCCCAATCACTATTCATACAAAAACTAGCCTTTCTATTCTACTTTGTCATTCAACTATGCACATCAATAACCAGCTTACTATAATTATATTGTGGTAAACGGAAAAGAAACAAACTTTTGATCATTGCAAGTTCAAGTAGTCTAAAAATACCCCGCTGACTATTCCATGCCTAACCGGCAACTAAGTACTAACAAATGAATGTGCGATGTCGCTATACTACTAACCCATTCACACAACAAAAACTCTGAACTAACTTCTAATAAATGGTATCTATAATCACAACTACAACAACAACAACAATACCCAATCCCGCGTGAACGGGTATGGGGGAAGTAGAATGTAGACAGATCAAACCCCTACCCTTGGGTAAACCCGAGGGTAGGGAGACTGCTTCAGGAAGACCTCCGGCAAAGCCTATGTATGCGTGTGATAGTGCTCAAATATATGTGTATGAATGATTATGCAAGGTTACATGGCAAAGGAAGATATGAAAGCATATGACACATGGCAAGAGAAGCTATAAAAGCATAGAACACAGAATGATCAAAAACCAGGCAAGAGACAAATATCATCATAAACAGTTAGAAACAAAAAGGAACATATAGGCATACAACACATGGCAGCATATGAAACAAAAATGCATAAGACCAAGTGTTCGTGGAAACCAACAGCAAGATCAAAGATATGGTTAGAAGCATATAGGAAAAAGGCATACATTAGCAAGAAAGCAAAGGAAGCATGGAGAACATACGAGCATAAGCACAAAGCTATGGGTCCTACAGGTGCAACTAAGTTCGAAAAGGCATAAAGCTATGAGGCTCTCTACCTAAGGCAAATGCAAAGGCGAATATGAACACGAGGGGCTACTAAAACGCACCTAAAAGGCAAAAGGAAACTAGCTATACATCTCTATACCTACCATCTAACTTCCTAATCTAATTCTAGCCCTCCACTCGTTCCTATCAGAGGTATCTATAATCACTAATCAGAAACAAAAACAGTCGGTGGTCCATCCTGTCAGTAAAGTTATTGGCAATCATTTCCAAGATTGCCACTAGATCCTGATTGTCACTATTTTCACAATACAATATCTACTTGCAGTAGCAGATAGACCAAGCAAATTCTCAAGCTTAGAATCTAGCATTCTAGCTTATTTGGTTCCTCACATATCCTACCAATCAAAATTAACAACTAACGCATTCTCGCAATCTGGAGAGGCAAACTACTATGTCACATCAGAAACTACAAGTGAGCTAAACTAATTATCTTCTTTACGTTATGATTTCATTTTCCCTACTACATTTCGCATTACTCAATATCAATCTCAGTCAGCCATCAGCCATAATTCATCATAACAAACAACTCACACTCGTAAACTTGTCAATTTGCATTAAATACTTATAAATTTCTCGTTAGCTACTTATAAGTTGCATTGACTACTTATAAATTTCGCATTTTTCAATATCAATATCAGTCAAACCAGGGTTTCGGCCAGAAATTGAGACTAATACATATCAAGCACTCACATCGCACTAGCTACTTCGTATTACCACAATCACACATCAAAATCACCGTACTACTAATCCATTCCACACAACAAAAAACGTAACTTCTAAGATCAAAGCAACTAACAAGTTATCTATAAGCTCCAGTAAAGACAGTCAGTGATCCATTCAGTCACTAAAATCATTCTTTTAAAGCATAAATTCCCTTGCACTAAGGAAAACTCACAGTACAAATTGACTAAAATCATTTCGGGAATGGCCTCAGTCCTGATTGTCAACATTTCACGATATAAAGTCACTTGCAGTAGCGGATATAACATGCAAAATTAGCAACTAACTGTTTCTCGTAATAGAGGCAAACTACTAAGTCACATCAAAAACTCACATGAGCTAAACTAATTATCGCTACTACATTTCCCTAGAGTTTCGGCCAGAAATCAACATAACTACATAAAAATTTGCGTTAACCACTACGTAATAAGTATTAGCACAATTACACTCATATACACACTCAATTCACCTTGGGCAACCGAACGAAAACATCGACATTCACATCCGGTTTCACAACGCACTGAATCGCATAGCTTCCGCCGATTTCAACCGCTTTCGGCTTCTTAAACTTAAAATCAACTTTATCAGCTCCAATATCTCTAACAAACTTTGGCGCCAAATCCGCCGTAACCTAAAACAAAATTCACACAATACATTAATTTAAAAATAAATATTTTTTTAAAAAATTTATAAAGTTAGGGTTTATTTTATAACCTGAATGTTATCAGGTATGGTATTGATGATGTTATGAATAGATGAAACGACGTCGTTGACGAAAGTAGTGGTTTGAGATGAGTAGTCGAGTTGGACTTCTTTCATTAGTTCGGTTATTTTTAATGTCACGGTGTCTGTGATGTCGTCTGCTGTGGTGGTTGCCATGGTGGTTTGTGGTGGAGAGAATGATAACGGCGGAAGGGGTTTAAGTTGGGTTTAGCATTTTAGGTGATGATATGATGTTTATATCTTGGGCTGATGAAGATTTATGAAAAGTGAAAGCCCATTTAATTAAAGATTGTACAGAATTTTTTTCTGGGCTAATTAATTTGACAAAGGGGTGTTAAGAGGCCCAGGATCTTAAGACCATTTGATTAAACATTGGCGCAGAACTTTTTGGGGGCGATGAGCGGTGAGCAATGAGCTTTTCGATTTTTAATGTTCGTTTGGCAAAAGAGCGGTGAGCTTTGCGATTTTTTAGGAAAGCTCATTTTTTTAATGCTTTTTTAAGAAGCTGTAAGCGGTGAGCAGTGAGCTGTGGCTACTGCTCACAGCTCACTGCTACTGCTCACAGCTACTTTTGTCAAACATAGCCTAAAGCTCTGGTTTTAGATATAAATCAAAAATATTTTTTCCTTCATTAAATATTAGCAATGTTTAATCCTCAAAATACTTTTTTAAAATTTAAAATCTAAATAGTGATTCGAAAAAATAATCTCTTGTTGTATCAGTTTTGTTTGTAATTTCACTTGGCTTTTAGCTCTTGGTGTTGTACTTAATTATCTCATTTTGTTTTTTGGGTAAAGGGGAGTAATCCTGCACCCTGATAAATATATTAACCAAAACGTTTAAGCACAATGGATATGGGTGAAATCCAATATCTCAGCCCGTTACATAGGCATAAAGCTTACATAACAAAATACTTCTTATTTTCTAAACAAGAAAACAAACCACTACTCAAATGATAACATAGGACATAACGAAATAAAATTACTTCCTAAGACCTTGAAGCTTGGTGCCATACATGGCATTAAAGGTATCCAAATTCCCTGGAAGATCATAAACCTGATTCGCATAGTCATCGTAGTCATAGTCATCATAATCATCTTCAAACTCTTGGCCACCACCGAATAGATTAGCAGACTCATCAAATGGGTTGGCAACCATCTCATCTTCAGAAACCACGATCTCTCCCACCTTAGAAAAAGGGTTAACTCTTTTAGTAGCAGAGGCGGGCGGAGTACAAGAATCACTAGTTTTAGGAGCCACAACCGACTCCTTCTCTTTCAAATCACTCACAAGGGGTTCTTGTGATGCAGTACCTGTCTTAGTAGACTTATCTTCATTAACTTCCATTGTACGACCAGAATCCACATCCTTGTTGGTATCATTAGAAGGAATACCAAAAGTATCCGTATCTTCCATATTAAGAGCATCAAACTGATTAGATGTAGAAATCTTTGTTCCACTCGAACTAGCCACATCAGAAGCATAATTATCTCATTTTGTTAACGAAAATTAAACCGTTTCAAAGAGAAAAATGTTTATAAAATGAATAAAACTCTACCATATAACAAATCACAAAAATCGTAACCAATTGGTCCATTTTCGTGACATATACGGCTATACATCACAAAAATCACAATCTAACAAATCAGATTGATCATACAAGCCCCACCGAACAACATCTATGCATGAAATTTGTTGTTTGCCTTGTCTACGTCTTTATTTTACAAAGAAAAAAAAAAAGTATGATTTTCAATAAAAATAATCGAGTTCAGTAAAACTATGTTATTGAGTTTTGTTATTAAAGAAAAGTAAATAAATGTAAAGTAACGTTTTCTTCCCAAAAATGGGAGGAAACATTTTACTTTAATAATCAACAAAATTACACTAACTTTCATTCCATTTTCCTCCTTAAGTGTTACTCGAGAACGCAATTTTTTTTTCCTTTTTATTTTCTTTCTTTTTCTTTATTAACTCTAATTCGAGAACACAGTGTAAATTCATAGATCACTTATTGATGGACTCACTAAGCAATACCTATAAACTTAATGCATTAGAACAGGGTGCATTTCGGAAAATTAAGTTTAATCCACGGAAACTAGCACTACGGTGCAAATTTTATCGGGGTCTTGTGACACCACAGTCCCTGAAAATTTCAAGTGCCATTATATAAATAATGTTATAAATAAATGTTTGAAGAAGGACATGGATTCTTATTTGTATATCAAACGACTATAAACTTCATAAACCATCTACATCACTAACATTTTTTTCTCTTGTATATATTTCAAACTAATGAAATAGACTAATATACTACTATCTTCGTCCCATATTTATTGTTTATATTTTTATTTCGGTTTATCACAAATTAATTATCTACTTTCAAAAATAGATAGAGAATTTAATTTGAGTTTATCATATTACTCTCACTTGAGGATATTAATTTATTATTACAAATACTAAAGAAGTTTTATTAAACTCTATGATTTTTGCATGTGAACAGATATTTTGTGACAAATGGATCGAGTATGAGTACTATGGTGCAAATCTTTTATATTTATTTCAACAAGTATGCAATCTTAAACCCAACTCCCGTAACAACTTTATGTTTCGTGGATTCTACGTATGAGGTTAAAATTAGCATCGGTAACATAAAAAAATTAGCTATAAAGAAATGAAAAAGACAGTAAGATCTGCAGGGGTAGGGAATATTGTTGGGACGGTGAACATCCGTGGGGGCAGGGGCGGAGCTTAGTGAGGACCGGGAAGGGTCCCGGCCTCCCTAGGCCTAAACCCGTTGGTGTAATTTTTCGCGATTTCATGTGTTAAAAAATTTTTTGTTTGACCTCGGCCCTCCCATCTAATGTATTTTCGGAAAAAAATTTGTTTCGGCCCTCTCACAAATTTTTTTCTAGCTCCGCCACTGCGTGGGGGTTAAAATGATTACACCAAAAACGACGATTATACCCTCGGTTACTACAAAAACCTTCGTGGAGAAAGAGGGCATCTTTTGGAAATCGTTGCTCCAAAAAACTCACCAATCTCTAGACTCTTGTGTCTATGACTCTTTTGTTTTTTACTTGTTTGATATTTGTATTTTAAAACGGTCAAAAGTTACACGAGTAATAATATAGTATTGCGTTAGAAAAGATGCAACTATAGAATGAGCAAGCTTTGTTAAGTGGTAACTTTGTCACTAGTGCTCCATGTTAGATTGAACATTAACAACTTATCTGTCACGAATTCTGGATTTACATTTTTGATTAGTATTCCACTACTTGTACATTTTGGGGTGACCGTAGAAAGTGTTGGAACAGTTACATAGACACTCTGGTTATACTGTGTGCATCTGAGACCGAAAACTCGTGCTCATCCGTTTAATCGTTTTAAGACGTACTCTTTCTAAGTATCTTGCATTCTTGTGGGGATACTCACGCTTAGTTTATGTTAGTCACAACACTGTGAAAGGCCATACTTGCACAACTCGGAAAGAGAAAATTTTCCATAGTTCGGAAGGTGACTCGATCCGACTGATATTGATAGAGTCATAATTAATGAAAAATGAATCTTATGAGGAAAACATATGCGACACAACAAAATCAACAAGCTCATAGACGGCAACTTAAACGTCTTTGTGGAGCCATAGAAAGGAAGGCTTTTGCAAAATAGATCATGAATTCAATCATAACTCTCTCCGGTTCGCACGAAACAGCTAAACTTTGACCGAGATGTGGTCATTGGGAAGGGCCGCATGAGGTATAATACGGAGTCTCGACACAACCTTTTATTGGGAGTAACTGGTAGAGAAAGAAACACATATATCATGTGGATTAGCATTTGCTTTTTTTTGAACGGCGGAATTTTATTAAAAAACTAGCAAGATGCTAGAGAAACATTACAAAGAAATAAGATGGGGATTTTTAAGCCAATTCTCCCAAGTAAACACCTTATGAGAACGACTATTACACCAATTAAAAGCACGAAAAACTATGTCGTCAAAGATCTCCGAACGTCTAGGATGAATATCATCAAAAATGATCTGATTTCTAAATCTCCAAATGGACCACCACGCGACGAAAAAAACACCCTCCAACATAGACTTGACCTTAAGAGGAAGCCTAATCGATTCAAACCAAGTGTACCATTCCTGGAAAGAGGACCAACCAATAGCCTGAATATCCCACCACCGACAAATGCGAGATAAAATTTGCTGAGCCAAGTCGCAACAAAAAAGGGAGTGATTAATATCTTCCTCACCAGAGGAGCACGTTGGACATATACACGACTCTACGTTAACGCCTCTATGGATCAGGTTAGTCCTAGTCGGTAAACCATCTTGGCGGGCACGCCAAATAAAAATATTAACCTTGATAGGAACATATTTCACCCATCTAGTAGCAATGTCTTGTGACGGAAGGAATAAATTATCAATAGAATTGCGTACCTCCTTAACTCGAAACTCCCCGTCACTAGTCAGGTCACAAGTCCAATGATCACAAGAGTTTGACAAGGAAATAGAATCCAGCGTGGAAATCAAGTCCATCATCAGATGTTGTTCAATACCACCTCGTGCAGCTCTGCGAAAAGAGTTCTCCAAAGGGAATTGCAATTTAGAAGCCACTGTAGCATCTTTTTCCAGTTCCAAAGCAAATAACCGCGGATATTTGGCTTTGAGAGGAATATCACCAAGCCAACAATCAGACCAGAAGCTTGTGTTTATGCCATTTCCAACCCGCTTTTTACAGTGAGACCAAAAATCGAATCCTTTATCTTTGAGCTTACGAACTTCTCGCAAAATGGAACACCAGTTTGAAGAGAAGTGAGTACAATGAGAATTTACCGACGGACCATAGAGAGCATGAATAACTTTATACCAAAGAGAACCGTCTTCAGACACAAAACGCCAAACCCATTTGAGAAGGAGAGCTCGGTTAAGCGCGAAGAAACTCGAGACTCCTAGCCCTCCGTTTTCCTTGGAAGCAAGGACCTTGTCCCACGCTACCCATGTAATTTTGTTATCCAAATGGTCCGCTCCATTGAAGAAATGATTACGAATGGACTCCATAATTTTCAAAACACCACAAGAAACCTTAAAGATAGACATAGAGTATATCGGCAAGGCACCAAGAACCGATTTCAAAAGAGTTAAACGGCCACCTATCGAGAGGGTTTTCACTTTCCACTTGGAAAGACGGGATTTAAGTTTAAGAATAACATCATCCCAAGCTTTGATACGAGAAGAGCTGTCTCCCACCAAAACTCCTAAATAACGAAATTTGTTGTTCATAATGGAACACCCAATGTAAGATGCCGCCTGGTTAATCACAGAACTAGGAACGCCCACTCCCAACAATTGGCATTTATGGGTATTAATCAGCAGCCCGGAAGCAAGAAAAAAACATTTTAAGATATTAGCATTTGCTTAATATGTTTTGAATCTCTATATCATTACTCTTTGTAACCTGTAAAACTATTTGTAAAACTGAATGACCATATAGTTAGACCATGGGCGGTCATTTTGATAAGATTAGTACGTAGATAAGTTAGGGCAGTGGTCGGGACCCTTGATGAGCTAGCCAACCATTGGTATTTCACGTGATGAGGATGGTACGGACACTCACTGGGGATTGGGCTCCTCCAACTACTTTTTATTTTTTGCTGAAAAGAAGACTAACTGAAACCGATTTGACACCCTCTGCATGTCTTCTGTCTATCATATATGCCCATCTCTAAATTATTGTATGGTTTTCTCACCAAATTCCAAACATACTTTACATGCATTACAAATTTTATTCCATGATATACATGTAACTATACGTATTAGAATTCATTTTCTTTTGAAGATTCATGGTATGGAAGTTCTACTTTATTCACGTGTATCATGCAAAATTCACATGATCGAACTAGATATGATCTAATTAAGAGAACACAATAGTTGTGACTGGTGTACTTACCTTACATTTTGCATATATAGTTTAGCTCATTATAAACAGTAATCGTTCTTAACGATAACAGAAATACACAAACTCCTTTTCTTTTCTTTTTTNTTTTTTTTTTTTTTTTTTACATGGTTCACAAATTGCAACATAAACCGCAGGTACAGATCTACTACTATATATTTTCATTTAGGCAACGTTTGTATTTACAAAAAATCATTTAGAAATCAAATAAGGGCGTTTGTTTTTTATTCATATGCGGCCTGTAGACGAGAAGAAAAAAAATTAAAGAAGTGCATCTGTTTTTCCCTCTTATGTCTGCAAGCCGTAAGAGAAAATTAAAAGTGTATGCAAAAATGACTTTTTTTCCTATTTAATTATGTAGTTTTTTTCTTTCTTTCTTTAATCACTTCTTGTATATATTAAGATTTTAGATCCACCTTTTTACTCGCTAATATAGTTTTGCAGATTAGACATAAAGGATTTGAAAAAACAAACTCAGCCTTAGGGCTTGTTTGTTACTACTTCCGTCTCAAAATAAGTGTCATGTTTGACTTTTTAGAATCTTTATTGTTCAACTTTGACCGTAAATACTTTTATTTGTGTTATATAATAGTTGATGCAAAATATATGAATGAATTGAGTTTCAAATGTATTTTCATTGGTACAATTTTTATCGAGTATTATATAATATAAATAAAAATATTTAAGGTCAAATTTGGACAAAAAAGACTCAAAGAAGTCAAATCTGACACTTATTTTGGGACGGAGGGAGTAAAATTTCTATTAAGTCATATTTAATTAAAAGATGACTTAATGTAGACACCATCAGTATTATTGGTTAATATTTTCAGTTATTTTTCTTTATTAAGTCACAAACATTCAGTTATTATATGACTTAATGAATTTAGTTTTTTTCATATTAAGTTAATAAGTCGAATTTAAACACCACCTCAATGTGTTTTTGTTTTTACTTTTTTGAAAGACATTTTCTTAGACATTTACATGTTTCATACATGTTTCATAATATCTTTTATTATTTTTTCGGTTGATGAAAGTTGAATTTATAACATCGTGCGATTAACAAAACATCGAGGCTAGTCGCAAATAATCCATTATCTCTTGTTTACATTTTTTTTTTTAAATTAACCCGTACTAGTAAATTATATATGAAATTACAACAAACTACACACTTTCTTTCTTTCTTTCACATACTACACACTTACTATATATAGTTTTAAAGTATACTACTTTATTATTTACTGATCAGTATTTGGATTTACATAAAAATGAAAGACAAACAAGCAGTAAGGTGCGCCGCTAGCTTTTTTTTATTTTGCAAAACTAATCGATTTAGAAACTACATCTGTGGATCTAGATGTCATAACATTACTATCCATAACTCATTGCTTTGTTGAGAAACTCCACTGTCTCAAGTGTGTTTTTTTACACAAGCATTACTACTCCGTAAATGATAACCCGAGTTATATATATACCAACCATACTACTCCGTATATGTTTTTTTTACCGATTATAAATTTGAGCATGCCTCGTGATCGAAGAAGAGCAGATCCCTGGAGACGTAATGTCCCCTCTGGTCACGTGCCATATTTTGACCATTCCATATCTTTTTCCAATCGACTGCGTCATTTACATTTCATTTATATTACTGTAGTATAGTACAACTTTAACCACTTGATTGCATATTTTAAACACAAGAAGAACAAAACATGTTGATATATTTTTGGACTCGTTGTGAACTATGTATATGAAACTGTTCAAGTTTATTTATTCTGAGATATTTTAACTTTATGTGATGTGTATTATAATCATCAATTAGTAAAAAACTACTCCGTATAACACAAACATTTGGCTTTTTTCAAACTCATATTTTTACATAAACATATTAGTTTTTTTTTTTAACGGCGGGTTAGTTGTTAGTTGTTGGCTCGAGTTAGTGTCGCATCCTCGGGCAGAGATACCAACCGCGAGCCTCTCCTTAGGGGATAACCCCACTCCTATTCCCGATTTGTGGTTCAAAAGTTTGACATTAAAGCCACCTATCTCATCATTTCTAGCATACAAACAAGCTTAATGTTGATAACCATTCAATATGAATGGATATGAATGGTTATCAAGGTTAACTTTGTGGAGCTATGCACTTATTTTGTGACATTGTAAAAAAAGCATTGTCTTCACGCACCGTCTAACTTAGTAATTCAACTACGAGTATAGAAGACCTGTTTCGTGCATTGATGGAAATTTGAAACTGAAATCAATCTCTAAATCATAATAATGTTAATTATAAAGATTGTTGCGTCACAAAAGGTTGTACGAAGTCAGAGTTTCCTCACTGATTTAAACTTTTAAAAAAAATCATAGTTTTTATGTTATCTTAGTAAATGTTTATAAGCCTTTGCTAGTGTAGGTGCTTATATGCATGTGCTCATTTAGTTTTGGTATATTATTTTGGGAAAATAATCCTTGCCGCAAACAGTAAGGAGTCTTCGTTGCAAATCAGGAACCACTTGTGTACATTCATAAAAGTTGAGAGGCTGCAAAATGAACAATCAGGGACAATTTTTGCTGTTTGTAGCAGGGATGTTATACCCTATTATTTTTTATATATAAACCATTGTATATGATTATCTTACGTTTACGTCATGTCATGGTTATTCATTGTTCAATTGTTTGAAGGATTTATGTGCATAAAAGTAAGGAGTTTCACAATTGGTACTCACAGAAACGTCACATTGGGTCAGACTAAATAGAACAGGTGAATAAGAATGAGTAAAAGAAATAGAAAAAGAAACGGAAATGACAATATTCCATGTTGTCATTGTGTATTAGTGTAATTGTCCATAATAAATAAGTATGAGGATATCTATATGAGATAAATGTATATACTTTAGTAATATGTGAAAAATAGATACATATTCTACAAAAGGTGAAGATCGGTGAGATCACCCTGGTCCCATGCATCCTAAGGATGCCAACCGGACCCTCCCCCAAGGACCCGGCCCCAGGCAGTGAGCACCTGTCCAGTGACTGTACTTATCAGGAGGTGGGCTATGAACCCTGGCCATTTTCTACAAGAGGCACCTCGCTGACCAGTCAATCTGAGCACTTGTGGTGAGGGGATGGTATCAAATGGCCTTTAGTGCCAAGGAAGAGGTTTGAACCCGGGTCTATTGACTCGGGCCCAAACACCCTTACCATTGGACTAAAGCTCCAAATGATAGATACATATATTTATTATATGTTTGCATCGAATTGACTAACATTTTCGGATAAGGATTAAATTTGATTAGTTATCAAGCTTATGGATTTAGGGATAAACTAGGAATCCTAATTATAGCATGTTTACCATAATATCCTTATAATACAAGACACCTCAATTAGAGATTCAATAACTCCACATTGTTAGTGGACTATTGGTATTTAGCATAGTTTGTATTAAATCACGCCCGTGTAGCATTATTATATTACAAATAAACCCTAAATTTGAAATCCCCTCTCTCCCATAAACCCTAAATCAACCTAGAACAAGGTTTGGCCGATTGAATTCCTAGTCGAGTAAGGGTTCCCGGTTAAGCTTAATTGCTTGATAGTTTCTCCAATTCACACACGATATTGCTCTAATTCTACTTGTGCAGTACGAGTGGATACATGATGCAACCAACAAGGTGGTTCTCATCCATATAACCCTTGATCAATTAAACATGTAAAAAATAAGAAAGAAAAGGGTGATTCCGTAAACACAACAGTTAGCAGCGAAACTTACATCTCACGTGATTAAGTAAGTCTTCTATAAACACTCTTGTTGTGAGTTTAGGTTTGCATAACATTACTGATATGAGATCTTGATAATAAGGTTTTGCCATATGGTATTTACTTGTTTATTTAATTTTTGTTATGTGTTTAGGTTTATATAACATTACCGATCTGAGATAGTTGACAATGTGGGCCTCACCAAAACCTAAAATATTGTTTTGTTCTAGATCTATTCTTGTGTTTTTGTACTGTTCAACTCTGTTTGTTTGGTCATAAAATGCATTGTTTTTATTTATGTTTTTATTTGGTTACATTATGATATTACTCTGGTTTTCCGATTCATTGGTTTTGCTCTGTTTCACTTATGATTTTATTTAATGTGGTTATGTCTAATCCTACCATAAGTATGTCTAATTATGATTTGGTTTCGTCATATTCGACTCCTGTTCCCTCTGATTCTGCATCTAGTTCCATTGGATTTTACCATGGTCATTTTTTTGCATGGCTATGTTTGATTACACTATTATTATATACGGTTTAACGTTATTCTCCTCTGCTTACATTCTCTTTGATTATGATTCGTTTAATTATGATCGGATTATAAATCTTGTTTTGTTTATTCAGTTGACAATTTGGATTGCGCTAGATTGAAACTTTGGTTAACACTGAATCGTACGCTCGAACATGTCAATCCATATTTGTTTTTAGTTTGCATTTTGTTTTTTCAAACTGTTAAGGCATCTTGATATATCATAGTGAGTTCACGATGATGTACTTAGAGGTTCATATGTCGTACTAGTTGGGTCACTTCCATGTCATATATAGACCATTGTATGATATTAGCTTTTATGAATCAAGTTACTCCGTAATATTATGTAAACTAACATGGTATTTGAAATAGATAGTGTTAGTGGATTACATAAGTAGCATCAATCCATACTGAAAACGTTTTGTGAGACCGGTCAAAAACTGCTTCTTTAGAAATATGCCGGTCATGAGTTTAGTCACAAATTATGAGTAAAGGTCGTTTGAATATGTGCTCATTACATAAGGTTTGATCTTTATAGAAGAGTCAACCGACAACAAAAAGGTATAGGAAAAATGAAAAACATCCGCATTATTAGTAATGGGTCAAATAAACTTCTACAAAACTCACAGATTAATTGGACGTCTTCAAGAAACTCTACACTAAATTTTCACTGCCTTATTTAGGTTGTGTTTTTAATGGATTTCTTCTTTGATTCTCAAGGAAAACAAAAGGAACTCTACAGTCTACACTAGATTTTATTTTTGTATTGTACTGGTAAGAACCCGTTTGGGGACTTATCTTCTTGAACTTCTTAATAAATTACACCATTGGGGTGGTTGGTTGGGTGTAGCCGTATTGTTTCTGTGAGTTCTTGATCATTTTTACAAAACGACTATAAACTTCATAAACCATCTGCATCACTAACATTTTTTTCTCTTGTATATATTTCAAACTAATGAAATAGACTAATATACTACTCTTTTCGTCCCATATTTATTGTTTATATTCTTATTTTGGTTTATCACAAATTAATTATATATCTACTTCTAAAAACAGATAGAGAACTTAGTTGGAGTTTATCAGTTATCATATTACTCTCATTTGAAATTATTAACTTATTCTTACAGATATTAAAGAAGTTTTATTAAACTCTATGATTTTTGTACGTGGACATTTATTTTGTGACGAGCGTATCGAGTATGAGTACTATGGTGCAAATCTTTTATATTTATTTCAACAAGTATGCAATCTTAAACCCAACTCCCGTAACAACTTTATGTTTCGTGGATTCTACGTATGAGGTTAAAATTAGCATCGGTAACATAAAAAAATTAGCTATAAAGAAATGAAAAAGACAGTAAGATCTGCAGGGGTAGGGAATATTGTTGGGACGGTGAACATCCGTGGGGGTTAAAATGATTACACCAAAAACGACGATTATACCCTCGGTTACTACAAAAACCTTCGTGGAGAAAGAGGGCATCTTTTGGAAATCGTTGCTCCAAAAAACTCACCAATCTCTAGACTCTTGTGTCTATGACTCTTTTGTTTTTTACTTGCTTGATATTTGTATTTTAAAACGGTCAAAAGTTACACGAGTAATAGTATAGTATTGCGTTAGAAAAGATGCAACTATAGAATGAGCAAGCTTTGTTAAGTGGTAACTTTGTCACAAGTGCTCCATATTAGATTGAATCATTCACAACTTATCTGTCACGAATTTTGAATTTATATTTTTGATTAGTATTCCACTAATTGTACATTTTGAGGTGACTGTAGAAAGGGTTAGAATAGTCGCATAGACACCCCGGTTAAACCGTGTGCATCTGAGACTGAAAACTCGCGCTCATCCATTTCATCATTTTAAGACGTACTCGTTTCTAAGTATCTTGCATTCTTGCGGGGATACTCAAGCTTAATTAGTTTATGTTAGTCACAACACTGTGAAAGACCATACTTCCACAACTGGGAAAGAGGAAAATTTTCATAGTTCGGAAGGTAACTCCAAGTTATTAATGAAAAGTGACTCTTATGAGGAAAACATATGCGACCAGGGACGGACCCACATGGGAGCCGGGTGTGGCACGGACTACACCCAATTTTAGGTCACGAAGTGTAAATTTTTGATAAAATATGTCTTTTTTAGGCTCGTGCAACACCCAATTTTACCTAATAAATTCTTTATCGGGCAACTTTAGTACTCTTGGTCATAAAAAAAAATCGTGCAACACCCTCTCAAAAATCCTGGGTCCGTCCGTGTATGCGACACGATAAGATCAACAAGCTCATAGACGGCAACTTAAACGTCTTTGTGGAGCCATAGAAAAGAAGGCTTTTGCTAAATCAATCATGAGTTTAATCATAACTCTCTCTGGTTCGCACGAAACAACTAAACTTTGACCGAGGTGTGGTCATTGGGAAGGGCTGCATGAGGTATAAATACGGATTCTCGATACAACCTTTTATGGGAGTAATTGGTAGAGAAAGAGACATATATCATGTGGATTAAGCATTTGCTTAATTAGTACTCCCTCTGTCCCATAATAAATGTCCACTTGGACTTTTTTTAGTCTTTTTTTTTCAACATTGACCATTAATATTTTTATTTATGTTATACAATACTTGATGAAAATTATACCAAATAAAATTACATTTAAAATCTAATCCATTCATATATTTTTCATCAAATATCACGTAACACAGATAAAAAATATATATATATATATTTGGTCAAAGTTTAGTAAGAAAGACTCAAAAAAAAGTCAAAGTGAACATTTATTATGAGACGGATGTAGTACTTATGTTTTGAATCTCTATATCATTACTCTTTGTAACCTGTAAAACTATTTGTAAAACCGAATGACCATATAGTTAGACCATGGGTGGTCATTTTGATAAGATTAGTACGTAGATAAGTTGCGGCAGTGGTCGGGACCCTTGATGAGCTAGCCAACCATTGGTATTTCACGTGATGAGGATGGTACGGACACTCACTGGGGATTGGGCTCCTCCAACTACTTTTTATTTTTTGCTGAAAAGAAGACTAACTGAAACCGATTTGACACCCTCTGCATGTCTTCTGTCTATACATATACGCCCATCTCTAAATTATTGTATGGTTTTCTCACCAAATTCCAAACATACTTTGCATGCATTACAAATTTTATTCCATGATATACATGTAACTATACGTATTAGAATTCATTTTCTTTTGAAGATTCATGGTATGGAAGTTCTACTTTATTCACGTGTATCATGCAAAATTCACATGAACTAGATATGATCTAATTAAGAACACAATAGTTGTGACTGATGTACTTACCTTACATTTTGCATATATAGTTTAGCTCATTATAAACACTAATCGTTCTTAACGATAACAGAAATACACAAACTTTTTTTTTTTTTTTTTTTTTTTTCTTTTTTTTTTTTTGTACATGGTTCACAAGTTGCAACATAAACCGCAGGTACAGATCTACTACTATATATTTTCATTTAGGCAACGTTTGTATTTACAAAAAATCATTTGGAAATCAAATAAGGGCATTTGTTTTTTATTCATACGAGGCCAGTAGACGAGAAGAAAAAAAAATTAAAGAAGTGCATCTGTTTTTCCCTCTTATGTCTGCAAGCCGTAAGAGAAAATTAAAAAAAGTGTGTTTGTTTCCTTTTAGATATAAAATGCAAAAATGACTTTTTTTCCTATTTAATTATGTAGTTTTTTCTTTCTTTTTTTAATCACTTCTTGCATATATTAAGATTTTAGATCCACCTTTTTACTCGCTAATATAGTTTTGCAGATTAGACATAAAGGATTTGAAAAAACAAACTCAGCCTTAGGGCTTGTTTGTTACTACTTCTGTATTAAAATAAGTGTCAGATTTGACTTTTTAGAGTGTTTATTGTTCAACTTTGACCGTAAATAATTTTATTTGTGTTATATAATAGTTGATGCAAAATATATGAATGAACTGGGTTTCAAATGTATTTTCATTGGTACAATTTTCATAGAGTATTATATAATATAAATAAAAATATTTAAGGTCAAATTTGGACAAAAAAGACTCAAAGAAGTCAAATCTGACACTTATTTTGGGACGGAGGGAGTAAAATTTCTATTAAGTCATATTTAATTAAAAGACGACTTAATGTAGACAACATCAGTATTATTACTTAATATTTTCAGTCATTTTTCTCTATTAACACAAACATTCAGTTTTTATATGACTTAATGAATTCAGTTTTCTTCATATTAAGTTATTAAGTCGAATTTAAACACCACCTCAATGTGTTTTTGTTTTTACTTTTTAGAAAGACATTTTCTTAGACATTTACATGTTTCATAAGATCTTTTATTATTTTTTCGGTTGATGAAAGTTGAATTTATAACATCGTGCGATTAACAAAACATCGAGGCTAGTCGCAAATAATCCATTATCTCTTGTTTACATTTTTTTTTAAATTAACCTCTACTAGTAAATTATATATGAAATTACAACAAACTACACACTTTCTTTCTTTCACATACTACACACTATATATAGTTTTCAAGTATACTACTTTATTATTTACTGATCAGTATTTGGATTTACATAAAAATGAAAGACAAACAAGCAACAAGGTGCGCCGTTAGCTTTTTTTATATTGCAAAACTAATCGATTTAGAAACTACATATGTAGATCTAGATGTCATAACATTACTATCCATAACTCATTGAACTCTGTTGAGAAACTCCACTGTCTCAAGCGTATGTTTTTTACTCAAGCATTACTACTCCGTAAATGATAACCCGAGTTATATATATATACCAACCATACTACTCCGTATATGTTTTTTTTACCGATTATAAATTTGAGCATGCCTCGTGATCGAAGAAGAGCAGATCCCTGGAGACGTAATGTCCCCTCTGGTCACGTGCCATATTTTGACCATTCCATATCTTTTTCCAATCGACTGCGTCATTTGCATTTCATTTATATTACTGTAGTATATATAGTACAACTTTAACCACTTGATTGCATATTTTAAAAACAAGAAGAACAAAACATGTTGATATATTTTTGGACTCGTTGTGATTTGTGAACTATGTATATGAAACTGTTCAAGTTTATTTATTCTGAGATATTTTAACTTTATGTGATGTGTATTATAATCATCAATTAGTAAAAAACTACTCCGTATAACACAAACATTTGGCTTTTTTCAAACTCATATTTTTACATAAACACATTAGTGATTCAAAAGTTTGACATTAAAGCCACCTATCTCATCATTTCTAGCATACAAACAAGCTTAATGTTGATAACCATTCAATCAAGGTTAACTTTGTGGAGCTATGCACTTATTTTGTGACATTGTAAAAAAAAGCATTGTCTTCACGCACCATCTAACTTTGTAATTCAACTACGAGTATAGAAGACCTGTTTCGTGCATTGATGGAAATTTGAAACTGAAATCAATCTCTAAATCATAATAATGTTAATTATAAAGATTGTTGCATCACAAAGGGTTGTACGAAGTTAGAGTTTCCTCACTGATTTAAACTTTTATAAAAAATCATAGTTTTTATGTTATCTTAGTAAAGGTTTATAAGCCTTTACTAGTGTAGGTGCTTATCTGCATGTGCTCATTTAGTTTTGGTATATTATTTTGGGAAAATAATCCTTGCCGCAAGCAGTAAGGAGTCTTCGTTGCTGCTAGGGACAAATCAGGGACCACTTGTGTACATTCATAAAAGTTGAGAGGCTGCAAAGTGAACAATCAGGGACAATTTTTGTTGTTTGTAGAGGGATGTTATACTCTATTATTTTTTATATATAAACCATTGTATATGATTATCTTACGTTTAGGTCATTTCATGGTTATTCATTGTTCAATTGTTTGAAGGATTTATGTGCATAAAAATAAGGAGTTTCACAATTGGTACTCACAGAAACGTCACATTGGGTCACACTAAATAGAACATGTGAATAAGAATGAGTAAAAGAGATAGAAAAAGAAACGAAAATGACAATATTCCATATTGTCATTGTGTATTAGTGCATAATTAATAGGTATGAGGATATCTATATGAGATAAATGTATATACTTTAGTAATATGTGAAAAACAGATACATATATTTATTATATGTGTGATCGAAATTGACTTACATATTCGAATAAGGATTAAATTTGATTAGTTATCAAGCTTATGGATTTAGGGATAAACTAGGAATCCTAATTATAGCATGTTTACCATAATATCACTTATAATACAAGACACCCCACATTGTTTGTGGACTATTGATATTTAGCATAGTTTGTATTAAATCACACCCGTGTAGCATTATTATATTACACATAAACCCTAAATTTGAAATCCCCTCTCTCCCATAAACCCTAAATCAACCTGAAACAAGGCTTGGCCGATTGAATTCCTAGTCGAGTAAGAGTTCCCCGTTAAGCT
This sequence comes from Artemisia annua, assembly GCA_014162995.1. NCBI lineage: Eukaryota > Viridiplantae > Streptophyta > Magnoliopsida > Asterales > Asteraceae > Artemisia > Artemisia annua. The sequence goes on along the minus strand of LBNU01003655.1, from coordinate 32,434 downwards.
TAATTGCTTGATAGTTTCTCCAATTCACACACGATATTGCTCTAATTCTACTTGTGCAGTACGAGTGAATACCTGATGCAACCAACAAGGTGGTTCTCCTCCATATAACCCTTGATCAATTAAACATGTAAAAAATAAGAAAGAAAAAGGTGATTCCGTAAACACAACAGTTAGCAGCGAAACTTACATCTCACGTGATTAAGTAAGTCTTCTATAAACACTCTTGTTGTGTGTTTAGGTTTACATAACATTACTAATCTGAGATCTTGATAATAAGGTTTTGCCATATGGTATTTACTTGTTTATTTTTTGTTGTGTGTTTAGGTTTACATAACATTACCGATTTGAGATCGTTGACCATGTGTGCCTCACCAAAAACCTAAAATATTGTTTTGTTCTAGATCTATTCTTGTGTTTTTGTACAGTTCAACTCTGTTTGTTTGGTCATAAAATGCATTGTTTTTATCTATGTTTTTATTTGGTTACATTATGATATTACTCTGGTTTTCTGATTCAACTTTGGTTTTGCTCTGATTCATTTATGATTTTATTTGATGTGGTTATGTCTAATCCTACCATAATTATGTCTAATTATGATTTTGGTTTCGTCATATTCGACTCATGTTCCCTCTGATTCTGCATCTAGTTCCATTGGCTTTTACTATGGCCATTTTTTTGCGTGGCTATGTTTGATTACACAATTATTATATACGGTTATCGTTATTCTCCTCTGCTTACATTCGCTTTGATTATGATTCGTTTAATTATGATCGGATTATAAATCTTGTTTTGTTTATTCAGTTTGACAATTTGGATTGCGCTAGATTGAAACTTTGGTTAACATTGAATCGCACGCTCGAACATGTCAATCCATATTTGTTTTTAGTTTGCATTTTGTTTTTTCAAACTGTTAAGACATCTTGATATATCATAGTCAGTTCACGATGATGTACTTAGAGGTTCATATGTCGTACTAGTTGGGTCACTTCCATGTCATATATAGACCATTATATGATATTAGCTTTTATGAATCAAGTTACTCCGTAATATTATGTAAACTAACATGGTATTTGAAATAGATAGTGTTAGTGGATTACATAAGTAGCATCAATCCATACTGAAAACGTTTAGTGAGACCGGTCAAAAAGTGCTTCTTTAGAAATAGGCCGGTCATGAGTTTAGTCACAAATTATGAGTAAAGGTCGTTGGAACATGTGCTCATTGCATGAGTTTTGATCTTTATAGAAGAGTCAACCGACAACAAAAAGGTACAGGACCAAGGAATGAAAGTGGTTTCATAGAAAAGATGAAAGCTTAAACTAATATTGTACCAATTTGAGGTTTTGTTTGGAAAAATCATATGTGCTAGGAGGAAATTATATACGAGGAAAAATGAAAAACATCCGCATTATTAGTAATGGGTCAAATAAATTTCTACAAAACTCACAGATTAATTGGACGTCTTCAAGAAACTCTACACTAAATTTTCACTGCCTTATTTAGGTTGTGTTTTTAATGGATTTCTTCTTTGATTCTCAAGGAAAACAAAAGGAACTCTACAGTCTACACTAGATTTTTCATTCTACAAGATCATTTCATCATCTTTCGTCACTTACTTGAAGGGTCTTTTATGATAATTTGTAAAGCATAATCACTTTTCGTCGAGATTCGCATAACATGTCATAATGATGAGTAAGTGTACAAGCATAGATTTCTTTCCCCAAAATCGGGGTGTTTTTTGAGACGTAGGTCCCCCTAACTGTTCTATAAATACAAGTGAAACGTACTCTTTATAAAGTTACCTCTTTCACCACAACGTGCTTCACTGTCAACTACTTGACTCTTATTTCATCTTCTTATACCACACTACCCTACCTCAACTCCTTTATATATCGTATCTCATAAATCATTTTCAACCTCTTTCATCATAACATTTTCGTACACCACTTCAATATAAACTCACTAGCATAAGTTGCATAACACCTCAAACAACATATTTACATTAGCTAAAAAACAATGTATAGGTGTGGTAGTGGTTCAAATAATGCTATGATGTTTTCAATGCCTTATGAAGAGTCACCCACTTCTTCAGCTGTTGATTGTACACTCTCTTTAGGTACGCCAGCCACTCGGGATTACGAAAGGGTTCTTGAAAGAAGACCTTCTGCTAATTGGTCTGCTAATTTATGTTGGGACATTTTGCATAACTCCGCCACGGTTTCACCTTCTCAGAAAGTGAACCATGGCGGAGTTGTACCTGACAATCTTCTAGCGCGAAGGTGCGCTAATTGTGACACTACTTCTACACCACTTTGGAGAAATGGCCCACGAGGCCCTAAGGTATATACTCTATATAGTTTAACGGCATTTTAATTTTATTTGACATGTTTTTTACTTTTGAGAAACATAATTTATAATTTTGTTAAGAGTAAAATTAAGTGAATGATTTTAAAGTGACCAATTAAAAATTTGCACTCGGTATTTAGTATCACTTGTTAGGTTCAAGATGTTGTGATCAGTTAAATATTTAGCAAGTTAGCTTATTGTTTTGTCGCAAAAGTTAAGTTTAATTGTCACTAGCGATTAAAAGATTTTACTGAACATGCACCAGTTTAGATATGTAGCTCGTCATTTTACGTTTTGTAACATATTGCATGCAAGTTACTACTAGTAGTAAGTTTTAAGTCCACAAAAGCTTGATATTTAAATAAACCAAATAGTTTTGTTACACAACAACAACAACAGCAAACGTTTTTAGTGACTGCTTCTAGAAAGAGATCGACAGGCTTTTAACACTTTTTTTGTTACTGAATATGCAGTCACTTTGCAATGCATGTGGAATAAGGTTCAAGAAAGAAGAGAGACGAGCAACCGCAGCAGCCACCGGCGGCGCCGACACGGCGGAGACACAACAACACTACCACCACCACCACCACCACCAACCAATGATAAACGGAAACCCATGGGTCGTTACAAACCACACACAAACCACTCATAAACTGCAAGCTTCATATTACTCACCATCAGCAAACGAATTTAAGTTCATTGATGACGTGGACGACATAGATTCTCCGTTTCTTTCGTGGCGTCTCAATGTTACTGACAGACCTGCTGGCCTTGTACATGGTTTTACGAGGTGAATGTGGGGTGGGGCCCAGTTAATTATAATTTTGTTTCCAGAGGAAAACTTGTTTAGTCCAGAGTATGGCTTTTGTAATAACGTGTACTTGATGCATTTGCTTATCGTGCATTGGTTATTGTATATCGGTTATTGTTTGGGCTTTGGAATGACTTGGTTTTTAGTAGTAGTTGTTTACTACTACCTCCGTCCCATATTAAGTGTCCATTTTCATAATGCACAAAGTTTTAAGAGATTCCACTAACTAAACTCTCCACCAATCAAATATTAATGTTACCCACTAAAGTCTCATCTTATTGGTTGAAAGATACAAGTGGACACTTAATTTGGGACAACCAAAGATTCCATTGTGGACACTTAATATGGGACGGAGGGAGTAGTATTTACTAGTAACAGTGTACGTTTTGTCGTTTGGGTTTTGTCGGTCAAATGTATGCTTTTTGGTCGCCAAGATATAACTTTTTCCCAAGTTTAACTAAAAAATACGTAGTATTTTCCTTTTTATAGATAGATTTCTATCTAAATAAAATTCATTTTACAAGAATAAAATCACACAATCTCGTCGGAACAATGTATATGAGAGCGTAGAATATCATTGACATAATTGAAAGAAGTTGCTAGATTGTTGTAACAAACGTGTGTGATAAACGAGTTAAAAATACTTTATTACTCCGTATTATTTACATTTTGATGTAGTATTTCTTCATTAACTACTACATCTCATACTTGAATGTTAAGTGGATTGTTGTCTCATAGAGAAAATTATATCTATAATACTGCTTCATAAGAATCAGTCCAAGAGACCTAAAATGAATATAATCAACGCATTCTTCCTAAAGTCTGGCATACTTTCGGGTAGTGATATAACTATCACTACAATCTCACTATCGGAGAGGTTATTCCCACCCCGTTAAATTACAAGTGGCAATCCAGCTCCCTTACATTTTTCAGCTTTATTTTTGTTTATTTTTTTTATTTATTATTATTTTTTTAAATATTAAAAAACTATAAATCTGAAAGTGCGGAACAGAAAATGTAAAGTTTAATAAGTCAAAAGCTTAAAACTAACAGTAAACACGGAACAAAATCTGATAAAAAACTGTGTTGTACTATAAACTGGAGGACAAGAAGAATCTTTTTGTATCTTTACCCCCCTTATGTCACATTCAAAGAGGGTATGTAAAACATAACCCTCTCACTATATATACTTTACATTTGACTTTAACTCACGACTTATTAGTTGAGGAGCTTCTCATACTATCTCATAGTAGTATAGTAACACCAAGCTACAAGATCTTTGGCAATATGAATTTAGTTATTGCTATTAGAGGGAACAATGCAGTGTTATATGCACCAAAATCACATATGGCACGTGCCGTTATAGGATGTTAGATTGCACCAGGGTTGGGTGTTATTCGCAACATGTTATGGTGTTAATGAGAATCATTAGTATTTTCTCTTCTTTTTGTTTAGTGTAAAAGTGGGGTGACTGGCGAGTTTTTTTTTTTTTTTTTTTTTTTTTTTTTTTTTTTTTTTTGCGTCTTATTAAAATTGTTGGGGAACATGTTTTTCTATTTTTGTGTTATAGAAATATTATAGGGTAAACTTGACGTGACAGATAGTTAACTTGCAGATAACAGCAACTGCAACTAGCTCTCTTAGCAAGTAAAATGATGAGAAAGCGAATAAATTATGTTTAATAAAAAAAGATTGAGATAATTGAGCATGAGAAGTAATGTTGAGATTTATGTGAGTGGCACTACAACAAATTTGTCATTTCTACACGCTTTTTTCTTCGCACTTCATGAACTGTGATTTTTTTTTTTTTTTTTTTTTTTTAGATACTAAAGTTTGAATAATTGTTTCAAAATCTTTACACCTAAAAAGTGTGAAGAATTTCATTCTCACACTTAAAAGTGTGAAAAATAATTTAAAAATCAAAATAATCACACTTAAAAGTGTGAAGAATTGTTTAAAACTCTCACACTTAAAAGTGTGAAAAATAATTGCTACACAAAATTGGTTCACACGCATACTAGAGTGAATTTTTTTTATTCTTCACACTTTAAAGTATAACAACATGCTCTAATAAATGTGAGTATGTTATTATTTTGTTATAGTAGGGAGAAGAAAAAAAATCATCTACCATGAGACTTTTATTTTGTTAAAATAATAACCTTTTCATTTATAACAAAACTAATATGTTCATGTTCAAATAAAACTAACATGACCCGGCTTGTTGATTCAGCTACGAGCCTACTAGTATGTAAAGCTATATTTAGGGAGTGTTTGGTGAGGGGTTAAGGGGGAGAGGAATGGGTAAAGGATTGATTAAGGGCCCACATTTCTTATTGTTTGTGCTTGGTTAGTAAGGGTGGTGGCAACGTAGTCGGTTTGGGCTCGGCATCATTCGGCATCACTCGGCATCACATTGCCACTCACTCGGCATCATAGATTCGGCAACGCATTCGGTGATCTTCACCGAATCGGTGAAGCAAAATTCGACCGTTGGGGCATTTACTTTTTGACCGTTGTGTTATGTTTCCCAAATAAAAAAAAAAAAAAAAAAAAAAAAAAAACTTTTAAATGCGCACCATTTTCCATTTGTTGTCGTTATCGTCCAACAAGTGGTATCACGAGCCCAGGTTACTGTGGTCTTGAAGTTCGAGTGCTAGGCCGGGTTTAGAGGTTCGAGCAAAGAAAAGGGTTTCGAATATTGTCGAATCGTTTTTTTCTTCGGAGTTGCAGGTTTTCTTAGACGAAGAAGACGAAGTTTGTGGATTTGTTTTTTTGGTTAAAAGTCTTCACGTGGTCACTGACTTGGGTTTCTTTTTTCAATTGGTAAAAGGTTAAAAAAGGTAGTCAGTGAATCATTGATTGGTTTGCAAAGCCACGTGAAGGTTACTATTAAAAAAGTGACAAAGTATTTTTGGTGTTTAAAAATCACTTTTGTCATTTATTTTAGTAACAAGTAACAAAGAAGATTTCTTGTTGTCTAAAGATTTTTTGTGGTTCAAGTTTATTATGTAACTTTTATTAGAATTATTAATGAAATTTGATGTTTTTTATTAAATTGATTAAATATAATTATGAATTTTAAAAATAAAAAAATAAAAAGTTTAAGCATGGTTAGGCATCACATTGCCACTAAAAATAAGTAATTAGGCATGGTTAGGCATAAAAAGTGTTGTATTGATTCTATTGGCTAATTACAAATTATTTGTAGTATTTGTTAGGCAACATTGCCACCACCCTAAGGGGCAAAGGTATTGATTACCCCGTAGTGGGTAATCAACAATTATAGAGTAAATTGGAGGGTAAGGTATTGATTACCCACTTCACTCATTCCTTTGCATTCCTTTCCTTTTCCTTTTCCCCACTTTGAACCAAGCGGACCCTTAGTTATTAAAAAAAAAAAAAAAAAGCAAGCTACTTGAAGACTATAGATACATCTAGTTTATGCGTTTAGGGAGCTTGAGCCCACAATCACCTACTTAAATTGTGTTAATACCCAAGCATGGCTCAAGACCGCTCACATATTATTAGGATGATAGTCATTAGATACACGTCGGTTAAATGTATCAATATTTGGTTGTTCAATTTTCTATATGTATGTAGCCATGTGGGTATGGAAGACATGTATGCATGTATGTTATAGTATGTTTTTTCAACTTTTGCATGTACTTGCTGCAGTTCCATTAACAATGAATAGTGACGTTGCTATTGTTGGATGTGATTCTAGTCAACTTACAATAATTGCTCGAAAGAAATATTCCAATTCAATAGATTCCCCTCAGTTGTCGCATCACATCATCAATACTTGTTTGTTTTATTGAGATGGTTAGGATTTGAGCATCTGGATGTTCTGTTTTACTGTAAATTTAAGGACTCAAATTTACAACTGACCCTTGTGGCAATGTGAATAGTCAAATTTATCATTGATGCAGTTTTGATACAAGATCTTACAGTCGTACAAAATCTTTGAAGCACGAATATCCAGATGTTTCGCTTCATGTATCATTATGTTTACTTACCATTTTTTTAGAATGGAAATCCCATTCGAACCACGGATGATGACTTGAAACGTTAACCTTGAACTGCACAGGCCACCCGCAAGGCTCATTGAGCTAGGCAAATCACCATCACACTATCGTATTGTATTATTTGGCTAGGACGTATAGACCGTAGGTCCATATGAGTTTCAACCCACCAGAAGAAGGTATCAAAGCAGCGACTAAAATGGTTGTGTCGAAATCGTTAGCTTCTCTCTCCACAACTATCACCACTACCAACATAGTGTAATACTAACACACAACATCACTACCAAAATATACTATACTTAATTAAACACAAATATACCTTACAAAAACCAAATATCTCACACACACAACAACAACAACAACAACAACAATAACTTCCACACCTCTACAACTAGGTCTTAGCCAAGACCGACTTCTCCCATTTGTCTAACTTCAACGTGTCTTCATGGGGTGACCCTAAAGGTTAGCACGCGTCTTCGATGCCATAGAACGCGTCATAAGTGGCTTATTACCACCAGTCTTAGCTGACTAGCTCAAGTCCTTTTTTATTTTAATGACATGAAATACTTGCACTTACAATGACTTTGGATTGAAACAAACCGATTAAGATTATATTTTTTTCTCAAAACATTATATTTAACACTAGGACATCTATGAGAAAAATATATGACACTAAGACATATATGAGCAAAAGTTACTTTACTACTTGGAAATTAACCAGTTCAAACTTGATTTTGAATGTTAAAATTGACAAAAATAGTCCGGTTCAATGAAATCTATATGAATTTGACATAATCTGATAACTTCGGTAAACATTGATGTGCCAGAAAAATTTTTCTGCACAAATTGCATTTGCTTGCCACCTCTAGTACATTAAAAAAGATTTCCATAACTCTGCGCTAGACAAAACAATGCGCCATCTCTGTGCGAAATTGAGTTTCATATAATGATTACTGCTAGAAGACGTATGCTTTTACAGTCCATATAACCATATGGTGTTTTGTAGATGAAGGCAAAGCGACATATGTCCCTTAGACATAAGGTTGCACATAATTAAGCTTTGAGGAAAAAAATATTATAATTACAGAAGAAAATAACAAATTAATGCCACCATCATTTTATGAGTCATGTATGCATCATGTTTATATACTTGATGCTTCATCTCAAAACAAGTAGACAGTGATGGAGGGCACAATAAGTACCAGTTGGAAGGAAAAATCATGCCATTGTTGGATAGAGTCCCCCATTGTGGGCTTGAACTCAAAGTGTGTAGATTGCTTTTTGGGAAATACAACTCCTATTGGACAAAATAGCCCTTGAAGTGTTTATGATTTTGAAGGGCATTATGCTCTCTAAGCATAACGGTAAAATCGTGCAGTAAATGGAGAATCATGTAAGAAATCAGTTAACGGCTTTTAAATTTCAAATCTTGAGATTAACTAAAGGTATGATCCTACAATCCAGAAATATGTAGGCAATATTCAACGGCATGCGTAATCCAGCTCTTTTTGTTCTGACCACGGAAACCATGAGTTGAAGGTGTAAATTAAAAGAAGGCATGTCACCTGGTTCATGTTGAACGATCGTGTGTCTTCTAACAATGTCTTTCTTCCTGCAAGCTAAATTCACTTTGGTTAAAAGTCAGCATCCATTAGACCATCAACAAATTGCTTTTTAACTAGAAGTACATACACGAGTATGAGTGCGTGCATACGTATGTCATACATGTCTGTTCATACATACTGAGTTATACTCCCTTTGTCCCAAAATATACGTAATACTTTATGTTTTCGCAAGGTTTAACCCATTCAAAAATTATTAAAACACATTGGTAAGTTTGATTTTGGTCCACCAAGTTGCCTTTGTTTTTGTCTTTATTAACGGTATTTATAAGGCATATGCGATGTCCAGGTTATCCATAAATACAAACAAACATGTCCATAACGTAGATACTGGTAACGAACAAATGTAGAAATCAAACCGTAACACTTGGCAGGTTCAGGAAAAGTGAATTTTACCGTTAAAGATTATGTCGGAAGACCATATAAATGTCATCTGAAGGACCATTGTATCTCTTCCAAAGTTTTTCCCTTTGTTTCAGGAACCCATAGTTTCACAAAAGCTAGAGTAAAAGTAGAAATAGCAGCATAGATGATGAAGGTTCCTGTTGAAGAGGTACCACTTCAGTATATTTGGTTACAAAACTACACACACGCTCACACACACAAAGGGTACCTCCACTGCTCCAGTCCAAGAGTAGCGGTGCTGTCATAGTAATAATCGATGCTGCTAACCAATTAGATAGTGTTGCGACACTGCCAGCAAGACTCTTGATATTTACAGGAAGTATCTGAAATTAAATAAGATAAACAAAACATCTGATTACTTATTCAGTATGATAAACAGGTCATAAAGTCATGTGTATTTACATTTTAGGCCAAAGTATCTGAGGCTGAATGGGGATGCATTTTTATCAATTCTACTCGCTTGTTTATTATTTAAATCTTTGAGTTGATGGTGACATATAACCGAAGCAGGCACTCGGGCTCAGAGTATTAAGTATAAACAACCTTTTAAAAGAACTTTGTAATATTCCTGAACAATTCTCAAACTTGCAATGGAAGACCCTTGAAAAAATAGTTCTTTTTTGGGATGTTCGGTCAAATTTAAATATTTGAACCCGTAAATAACTGAAAGCCATTGCCGCACATGACAGACACCTGATAAACGAAAATTAGAAAAAATGATTGAAAAATGCTGAATTTGAAACACTAGATTTTAGACCCATTGGTTTGGCCAGACTACCCCCGGAGAGATATTTAAGTATTTAAAAAAAATGTAGTCCTTTTCTCAAACATTGACACCAAAAGTATTACTCCCTCCGTCTCAAAATTATTGTCATGAGACAAAAATCACAAAGTTTAATAAAAGTGGGTCCACTACAATTTTCAACCACTCATTTAGAATATTCCTCTACTAAATTCTCTTTTTATTACTTAAAATGGAAAGTGAACAATCTTTTTGAGACAACCTAAAAAGGAAATATGGACTATTAATTTGAGACGGAGGGAGTAACTTGCTGCGAATAAAAAGAGTAACATTAATAAAATAAATGACAAGACCATAGCTATCTTTAACTCTTAAAGCGTTAAACTTGATATAAAGTTATGATATTCCAAAACTGTTGACTGATAGAATGCATTAAACCACAACTAAATTTAGCAATACCTCAGACATTATAACCCAAGGAATAGGTCCAAGTCCGAGAGAGAAGCCGGTCACCATCATCTGGATGGCCAAATTAACAGTAGTGACTCATCATACAATAATAAGGTTAACACGGGAGTGAAAAAAATGGCTCACAAGGTAAAAAAAACCATACCACTAGACCAATAAGGGACAATATTCCCAAGAAGCCATATAAGGATGAATCTTTAGAAACAATGGTCTGAAATTCATGATTACGGAGCAAAATGGAGAAATATTTAGAATTGCAGTTTGGATGCAGATGGTATTTCAATAACAAAAACTAAAGCATTGCTAGCCTTCAAGAAGAAACTCATTGAAGCAAGAAGACTGCTTGCAACCATTAGAGATGAAGACAGCTGCAGCGTTGAAAATGAGATTTAATCTTTTGTTCAAGTTAATCATAAATAGTCTTAGTTAAGATTGAAACAAGTTATTACCATTAGAAGAGCTCTGCGACCACTTTTGTCGACCAATGATGCTGTTATTGCAGTAGCGGCAACCTACATAAACGCAGGTGCTGACCTTGACCGATAAAGTGTTTTGGCTTAACAACGTTTGCAAAAATTAGTTGGTTAATACCTGAATAGCACCAAGTCCAAGTGTTGCGGCTTTGTTAGATGAAATTCCTGTCCACATTGCATTTTGGGGTTAATATCAAATGTTTCATGGAGATGACAACATATTAAATAGGCCTGATGTATAGTAGATACAGTTTAAATTGTCATGAACTAACCAGCTGATTTAAAGATGTTACTAGAGTAGAACAGAACACCATTTATACCACTGAGTTGCTGAAGGTGAAGTAAACCTATTCCTACCTATAGTCCAAAAAAAAAAAAAAAAAAAAAAAAAAGCAAACAGTTTTAAAATGAATTTCATGTTAAAAAAAATCATATTATTTGAATGTAGAACTGGTAAATTATACCATTAAAGGGTACCAATATCTTCTTCGTTTAAGCTCAGAAAACCGAATGGTAGCTCGTTTGCTTGATGTTCCCACAGACCTCTGTTAAAATTCAGAAATGGATATCAAGCAAATACAGCCATTGTTGAATAGTAAGTAAACCTTATACCTTGATCTCATTAAACTCACTGGTAATATCAGTATCAAATCCCCGCAAAACTTGTAAAGAGGTTTCACAATCTTCCATAAATCCCATTTTAGCCTAGACAACATTCAAAAGTAGCAATAAACATCATTATTGCTAAAATACCTGAAAGATCAAATTAATTAAACTTCAATGATTCTTACCAACCAGCGAGGAGATTCTGGAATGAAAAATAGACCAGGTATCAGAAGTATGCATGGCAAAGTTCCTGTTGAAGCAGCAAGAGTATGCATTAATTTTGACCATGATGAACATTACCGCTGTAAGTGCTGTAGAAGTACGTATTCCTGTCCTCTAATCTCATTATAACGAGCTAGTGAAAGGTAATCCTCACCCACTACTGCGAGTGCTCTCCATGGAAGAAAAAGTCCCAAAAGGTATGCCAACAATATTCCAATAGTAACAGACAGCTATAATGGAAGGGAAATCCATGGTAAGCTATCTTATATCAGTTCACACGAATACAAAAGTATATAGTATAAGGTGAAAAACACATCATGATCGACCAACCTGGTTCACGGATCCAAGGCTACCTCTCATGTGCTGAGGTGAGATCTCAGCAATATATACAGGAACCTAAACATTGACATATGTAATACTAGTCGTAGTTAGTTTTAGTAAAGACGGAACAAAGGATATTAAAACGAGTAGGTTCCTAAGATTTACCGTGTAAGATATTACTCCAACACCAAATCCTTCCAATAACCTTCCCATGTACAAGAACGAGTAATCCTATGAAAAACAAAACAGGATTACAATATTAGATAGTCGACCAGGGAAAAATTATAAAAGATGATTGCTTATAAGGTTGGGAATGTGCTTAATGATCGTCAATTACTCTAGCAAATGAAATAGCAAGCCATCCAAGTACGTTAGGAATAGCAGCAATCATCAAAGACTGCAATAACAACACGGCAAATGCACATTATTCATAGGTTTATTCAATTTACACACACAAACAAAAACATTACATTGTTAGGAAATAGGTGCCCAAATATAATCATGTATGGGTATACTTGACTACTCTAACGCACAAGATTAACAGCAACTGAACACACAAATAATAAGAGCGGAAATATAAAGGACACACATGATTTCACATAAATGCAGATCACACACGATTTGCATACTAATCTTACCCCTTTTCGACCAATATATTCCGCAATCTGACCACTTGCTATTGCACCCACCATAGCTCCCACATTTGCTAAAGAACCAAACACTGAAAACTGTTCATCAGCAAAAAATCAAAATTAAAAGCCCAATCAAATTAGCACAAACTCACAAAAAAAAAAAAAAAAAANAAAAACGCTAGTGTATCCGTTAAAGATCATACCTCAGATATCTTAAGATTAAGATCTGCTATAATATCCGCCTGCGTAGGATTTGAATATCCACACTACAAAACAATTACAAACACTAGTAAACATGATTCACATTTCTGGCATTTTACGTAAATTATAAATGTGTAATAAGCTGTTGTAAGGGAATATATATGGTGATTACTGTGAATCCAAACTGGATAGGACCCAAGGCGATAATGGACACACAAAGGAAAATGGAAACCGATTCACGAAGGATCTGAGCGGATGATCCTAACATGCTGGACTGTCGAGAACTCATACCGGCCATACGGTACCAGCTTCCAGTATGGAGAAGCGGCTTCTTGAGGCTGCCAGCTCCTCCTCCGCCACCTTCATCGATCTCCGGATCGCGTGAAGCCATTACAAATCGAGTGAAGAAATGGAAGGAATGTGATAGGGAGATTGGGTTAATGAAATGCGTAAGAGAAGGAGAAGCTGATTATAGGCCGGAAGAAAGAGTCTGTTACGTTTTTCGCGGGAGTTTTCTTTTTCTTTTTTTTGTCTTATTTATAACACTTTATTATCATACCTCCCTATTGTTGCGTATTGTTGAAGATATAAACTAAATATCTTTTATATATAAAAGAATTACATCATTTCGGAGTTTTTTTAACAAAACAATCTTAGTGGAAAAAAAATTGGACTAATAGGGAAGCTCGATTTTGACACATAAGCGAAATCGAGCAATATGATTGGTCAATAAAAAGTCAAAATTGAATTAATTTTGGTCAAACTTTAATAAATTTGGTGGAGAATTTGATTGGGAAAAAAAACACATAAAAATATATGTGTCAAATTTATGAAAATAAATACTTAAAAAAAGAGGAGGTAATTAATAAAACATTAGTGGTTGAATTTTAAATACAGTATATTATATGGAGTTAATTGTAAAATTATATATCTCCATGTTTTTTTTTATAACTTTAGATAATAAACAAATAACCCCTTACACTTTATAGCCCCTACACTTTATAATATGAACTTTGTTTATAATTACATAAGTATTATTATTGGTTTGAGACTTCTATGATTCTATCAATTAAACTTACAAAAATTTACAAATGTATGAATTAGTTTTAATATACGTTAAATACTTTTAAAATAAATATTAGTTTTAAACTTTCATCTATTAAAATATCTTTTTACTATATACGTTAAATATAAATAAGAACTCATGGTCTCATGTTATCCTATTTAAAAGTTTAATATATACGTACACTGGTTTGAATATTAAATGCAGTTAAATTATTATTAACGGTAATATAAATATAAAATGGTAAGTACAAGTTACTGTGATATGAAAATAAATATACGTGATTGTACTTATAACGACTCATGTAATTATTATTTAAAGTTTATATACGGATATCCGGAAAAACATTTTTTAAAAACTTTACGGAGTATATTTTAACTTCATCAACGCTCATTATGTGCTATTAAACTTACACTTTTGTACAACATGATATCAATAGTTAAAGTTAAAAACAAAATCAACCTCAACATTAATATCTATGTCAGCTAAACAAAGTTAAATCTTTCATCAAATAAATCTTTTACAAAATATTAATTGATATTAATACATAATAAAAACTCGTGCATACTTATTAGTTGTACTTATATCACAATTTTCACGGTTAAATTCTTATATGTCCATATAGTAAACAAAAATTTTAAAATNGTAAGAGAAGGAGAAGCTGATTATAGGCCGGAAGAAAGAGTCTGTTACGTTTTTCGCGGGAGTTTTCTTTTTTTGTCTTATTTATAACACTTTATTATCATACCTCCCTATATATTGTTGCGTATTGTTGAAGATATAAACTAAATATAGTATATAATATAAGGACCAAATAGTATTTATTGTTTTTATGTAAAGTCTGTAAATTGATATTGTAATTGGGTTGGGTCCAATAGGTAACGGTATAAACCGTTTAGTATAGGGTATATCGTTTAGATTAGTTGTGTCGTTTAGTTATATAGAATCGGTATTCCTCCTTGTGAAGACACCGACTCATCTACTATATATAGGATCAGTTTCTGTAATTCAAAATATATCAGTACAACTGAAATAAATCATATATCAATTTACATACTTTGTTATTTCAATTACAAGTTTCTGTCTCGAATTCAGGAAGTTGTATAAATCTCAGAAACAAGGTTTTAATCGAAGCCAAGAAAACTAACAGTGGCATCAGTGCGTGTTACGATTCAAGGAGAAAAAGAAATCGATCAGAAGGGCACTATTTTTTATTCATATACAGAAACTGTGGTAGAAATGGGGTAGTTTAAGATCAATAGCGGAATAGCAGGTTTGATAAACAACAGCAGGGTAGCGGGTTTGATTATCAACAGGGGAATAGCGGGATTGATCAAGATCAACAGCGGAGAAGCGGGTTTGATTGTCGATAGTGGTGAAGTGGACAATAATTGTCATTAGCAGGAAGCGGACGTGACAATCATTTGCTAGACGGATTTGGCTTTCAACGGCAAGGCGGGTTTGATCACATACCCAGAAATCAAAGAAACCGATTATCAAGATTGGAAAAGGAAGGAAGAAAAAGACAATGGCAGGCGACGGATCCAATAAAAATAAGAACGAAGTTACGAAGGATAGTGGAACATCAATGACGTTCGAATACCCAGTTCTCAATTCAACAAATTACATGATTTGGGCAGTAAAGATTAAAGCGTTATTCAATGTCCATGGAATCTGGGAAGCAGTTGAACCAACAACGGACGCTGAAGTTGATCACAAGAAAACAACATGGCAATTGCAATGTTATACCAAGCAATTCCAGAAAATATGGTTTTGCAAATTGCAAACCTTACTTCGGCAGAAGAAATTTGGGAAGCATTAAAGGTTCGACACGTGGGAGTTGAAAGGGTTAAGGAAGCACGCGTTCAGACACTCGAGTCAGAGTTTGAATCGTTAAAAATGTGTGCAAATGAACCACTAGATGTCTATGCGGGAAAGATTAGTGAGATTGCTTCACAAGCGAGCAATCTTGGACATACTTTGGATGAAAAGAGACAGGTTCGAAAACTTCTAGGATCGGTGCCAGAAAAGTTTATTCAAATAGTAGCGGCGATTGAGCAATTTGCGGATTTGAATAAATTGTCGTTTCAAGAAGCCATGGGGAGATTAAAAGCTTTCGAAGAATGGAGGAAAAAGGGAGTCAAAGAAGAAGACGGGTCCAGTAGCCTACTTTTCAGCAAAGTAGATGAAAAGGAGAAGACCAAGGAACACAAATGTGAGCATTGCGGTTGTGCAAGCGGTCGGGGGTCAAGGCGATGGTCGAGCACAACGGGACAAGAGCAACGTGAAGTGTTTCAAATGCAATGAACTTGGGCATTTTAGCAATGAATGTCCAAAATGGGAAAATAAGAAAGATGAGGCAAATCTGATTCAGTACGAGGATGACGAGCCAACATTATTATACACCAGTTGCAAAGATGAAGAAGAAGACCTCATTTAAACTATATTTAGTTTAAGGGGGAGTGTTGAAGATATAAACTAAATATAGTATATAATATAAGGACCAAATAGTATTTATTGTTTTTATGTAATAGGATCAGTTTCTGTAATTCAAAATATATCAGTACAATTAAAATAAATCATATATCAATTTACATACTTTGTTATTTCAGTTACAAGTTTCTGTCTCGAATTCAGGAAGTTGTATAAATCTCAGAAACAAGGTTTTAATTGAAGCCAAGAAAACTAACATGTATTTTTATTTTTGTTCGCCTATTTCTGCATACGCTGATTATCATATAACCCGATACCCAAATCACACGACCCGATATAACCCGAACCCGATTCTTTATAAGGTCAGGTTGCGGGTTATTTTTTTCTAGTGGAAACCCGATAACACCCGATAATCTGACCGCTAACATCCCTACCTGTGAGACATTACATGTAGCCCTCTTATATATAGTGTTATACTTGAGTACTTGACAAAAGCATATGGCCCATTTAAGTATTTAAGATTAAAAAATAAATAAATATAACGAGTTCCGTAAGTGTGGCAATATAAGTCGACCCAAGTAACCCTAAATTACAGAAACGAGAGCCTGCAACCACAGTTCCGTCCGGTGGTTGCAGGCTCTTGTTTCTGTAACACCAACAATATCGGTGGTGATCGTCTGTCTGTTAGCATCAATCGCTCTAATCTGCCTGCTTACAAATCTTTTATTGGTAGTGTTGCACTTGTTAATTAAGAA
Source organism: Artemisia annua (assembly GCA_014162995.1). Taxonomy (NCBI): domain Eukaryota; kingdom Viridiplantae; phylum Streptophyta; class Magnoliopsida; order Asterales; family Asteraceae; genus Artemisia; species Artemisia annua. The sequence continues at coordinate 15,312 of LBNU01003655.1, read as the reverse complement.
TTATTATTCTTTTTATATAAAATGATATTTCTGTCTCTTAATTAGTTTTTGTTTTGTAATTGAAATAGTATATGTTTAAAAACACGACGATGCTTTTCAAATTTTGTGTTGGATGGATTTTCAATAACAAGAACTACTCTAAAGACCCCCCCTTCAAGTACGAAGGTGATTCAGCAACAAACCATAGACGGACGTGAAGGCATACGCTTCATCATAGACGTGGCTGGTGTGAGGGAGGAGTGTGTAGAGGTATCCATTCAACGCAATACGGTTATCGTTGAAGCTTATGTGGACGACGTTTTCCAAAAAATTGGGGATTTGAAAAGTATGTTTGCAACATTGATATATGGCGTAATATGTACATATTGAGCGATATCAAGGCAGAAATGAGGAAGAATTCATGAGTGTTGAACTTAACTATTCCTAGGTTGAAGCCAGACGAAATTAACTATTATGTCAAAGTCAATGTTACACACATCTAAGAATATAAGCTCAATTTGAATTTCAGCTCTAGCTCTCGGTTGCTATATTGTGTTTCAATAATCTGTCATACTAAACCTATATATATGAACTTCTTTTATCTTAGTATTACTTTGTTTTGTTTCATGCAATGTTCATTTTAATACATATACATACAACAAGAATATATGCAATGCTCAGTTTCATACACATACAATCAGAAGCATTTGAGGAGCTATGCTGAGATTTATAATGTGTTTTGGGTTATTGCTGTTACGTTTGCGGTTTCGGTTGATTTGATTTTATTTTGGGAGGAAATTGGTTGAGGAATTGTCTCAGGAGGTTGTGGGATGGGTTGAAGGGAAAGAGGAGGTTGTGGGGTGGGTTGAGGGGAAAGAGGAGGGTGGGCAGGAGCGGGTGATGGTGTTTCATACTTTTAGTAATAATGGTAAAAATTAAAAAATCAACCTGTACTTTGTTGATATAGATACAAGCTGGTTGTTTTTACCTTAATTACTTTATATGGTATAATGGGTGGGTCAGGTTTCATAAAGTATTTAATGTTTAAAAAATGATTAAAAGCTGTGTTAGTATAAGCTTAATGTCGGTTATAGTAAGAAAACGGTTTATGAGGAACATAAGCAACAGACATACATTATGGACGACTTCAACCCGTTTGACTCTTTTACCTTTAGCTAATTTTTAAACTGACCCGGCTGACTCATAAGGGATAACTCATATCTCAAATCAACCCATTCATAAGTACATGGGTTGAAATCGCTTACTTGGTGTCATCTCTGACTTTGTGCCAAATGTTTATCGGAGAGACAAAATCCGTTCAAACTCATTACTTGCAGGTTAGGAGCTTGTGATACTGGCAGGACTAGTGTAACACCCCCAAATTTGGGATACGCAGCGGAATTAAAGCTGGGTGTTACTTCATGGCACAACAGCTATAATAATAGAAAACTAACTCAAATTGAGTCGTATTAAAAGATTTTATTATTCAAATATCAGAGTTTACAAAAATGAGGTCCCAGTAGGTTTTACAGTTTGTCAAGTAATTTATCAAATGACAATAAAATCTTTAACCTTCTTTCCGTATCCGTGCCTCTTCATGCCATCCTCGTTTAATATAAACCTGAGATAAACATGCTAAAAAGTCAACACAAAGGTTGAGTGAATCCATAGCGTTTAAAGTAATAATCATTTGAACACAAGCTAAGAGATGATAAATCAAAGATATTGCAGTTCAATATATTGCCGTAAGTCTCATGACACGCAAACCATAACAGTAAGCATCATAGTAATGAGCTATGATGGAGGTTACAGACATCATAGGGATGATGTAGTAACAAGGCCCTCAGGTAGGAGTTTGCCAACTTCCTATTTTTCTTCAAATATAATGCATTTGGCTACCTATCTGATAACACAAATGGGGCGTCAACTGCCAATAGATCTATCCATTATACTCGCGTTCACTCGTAAGTGATTAAGGGTCATGATATGAGGGACTTTGAATGGCAAAAACGTTTAACTTAGGCAATATCAGTCAGGAAAGCATACAGAAAAATACTTGTGTTCGGTTTATAGCATGTATCTCCCCACAAGTTTGAAAAACGTATAAAAATAGTGGGACTATGAACTCACCTCGATGTTACCGTAGTCTGGATGGAAAACAAGTTTTAAATAAAGTTGATAAACGTCTCCGACACTTAACCTGAGTTGATATATCAAGCTTTTCAGTATATAAGAATATATATACATTTATTATCGACTTTGTTAAAGGTTTGTTAATAATTATACGTTTAATAAGTTAATGAAATGTTTATTCAAAGTTTTGTGATATCATTATAGTGGTTATTTTAGTACGTAGTTCTCGTGATTATATGAAAATACTACACTTTTTCCTAGAGTTTTAGATATTGATGATACTTACCCTGAAGTATCTTAAAATGACAATTCATACCCACAAGTTTTATATATTTTACAAACTAAATCCCTTAAGTTTTATATAATTTCAATTCCTAACTTTCAAGTTTTATAAAATTACATTTTATACCCTTAAGTTTGGTGAAATGACAATTTATATCCTCAACTATGAGTTGTTGACAAAATCAGCCCTTGTACTTATAGTTTTGAAGAAATTACAGAATTAGCCCAAGAAAAATCTATCATTCATTATTTAGAAAAATTACCTTATAGTTTTCAAAGAAATAGTTAAAAAGGGGTGCGTTTGGTTTGTGTCAACTAGGCCTAAACAAGATTAATTTTAGACAAGACCTTACGAGATTTTTACAAAGTTCTTGATCCCTTCAAGTATTTGCCAGGTGGTCTATCTAATGGTTCAAACTAGAAGTCCTCAGCTTTTGAGGTTTGGTCACAATAATTTTCCAAAGTAGGGAGGTTGAAACTGTTTTTACGAAAATAACTTGGTGTTTTTCTTTAGTTCCAGCATGCGACAGGCCATAAGCATGGCTGAATAAAAACGAGGTCACTTAACCTTTTTACTACGTTCTTGATCCTACTTAATCTATGCTGTGAGGTCTTTAATTACCCGAGGTTTCATAGTTTTAGGTGTACGTTTGCTAGGGTAACCAAAGGCATGAAGTTGGTCACTTGGGACATGTATCAGTCTACAACAGAAAGTAAGAACAGTTTGTTTCTTGGTTTCTGAGCTTACAAACCGACCTAATAAGTATCCTAACATATTATTTAACATGTCTAGGTTATCCTTGTTGAGTCCTAGGGTCTCTTAACTTGCAAATGTCAAAATAAAAATAAAGGGGTATTTAGTTTTATGGCTCGCGGCAGAAAAGAGGCTGAAATAAAACCGTGATACTTGGACCTTTTGACAAGATTATGGGGGCGTTTAAGAGTATCCTGGGTGGTGATTAAAATGGCTTATTGGCTGGTCTCAATAACTCTAATTTATGGTAGAAAAATAGGGCAAAAGTGAGGCGTTTGGGGCTGTTTTTGCGTATTAACAGAAAAACAAAAATGAGTTTTAACCTTGAAATGACCTATGGCTCATACCTAGGACTTATGTACTGATTATCTAGCTTGTTAAAAGGTCTCTTAAAGTAGCTTAATGTTTAGTAAAAGTTACACCATAAAAGAATATGTTTGTTTACTGTTAATATCAGAAAGATATTGGAAACATTGGTTTTTGACTTAACTTATTATTAGGACTTATATAATGTCATGTTTATGTGTATTTAGAGTTTACAAAAGAGATTGAAAAGGACTAGAATACTTACTTGCTCAAAATTCGATGATGGAGAGTTTTTGGACAAGTGACCTGGAAATTGGAAACTAGACTCTCTCCACCTCCTAGACTATTCTAATCTTCTCTTTGGCTTCTTCTAGACTTCTAGGATCAGTAGCTATATGAGAGTGGAGCTGTTTGGTATATTTTGGAATTGGAAGTGTGTAAAAAGGGAAAAGGGTGGCTCGTTATTTATAGTGATAGATGGCTAAGTCTTCTAGAAAATGTTATGTCATGTTGTTGTGTAGATAAGAAACATGTTGAGGTGGTATGATGCCCTTTGGGGCCATGTGTAACGAGAGAGAGAGTTCAGGAAATGTGAAAAACATTAACCATGTAAGCTAACTAATATATTGCCTTGTTCTATTTTATTGCCATAAGTTTAGAGTTGGGTTCGAATGATTTAAAGTATGACTAGGTGTCATATGCTTAGAGATGAGAGACATGGTGATGAGTCCTAAGCTTTCTTGGCTGCCAAATGCAACGAAAGGAAGTATATGGAGATGTGGTAAAATCTAAACCAAATAAATTACCTACTTGGGTAAAAGTATCTAGAGAAAGGTTGATGTGGAAGTGTAAGGCACCAAGGAAAATATTTAAGGCTAGGGAGTTTACAAGTAACAAGGCTTAAAGGAATGTGGTTTGCTTTTAGTTTATTTCGAAATATCAACGGGTTTTGGAATCGATTACACTTAGCTACTTGTACATAGGGCTTAACGATTTGTACTTAGGGTTTATTATTTATGAAAATACTAAGGTTAGGGTTTTGTGCAAAATACTTTAGTATTGTGTGCTTAAGGATAAGTACACTGAGGTTTATAATGAATTTTATTAATGTTATGATTTCATGTATTATTAACTTGTACCTAAGCTTAAAAACTTGTACTTTAACGTTTAAGACTTAGATGATATATAATAACTTAGAGTTTTATGAAAACATTAAATATGTTAGTGAAGAAACGCAAATGATAAACGAGAGTTGAAAAGATTTTTATAAAGATATTTTTTTCAAAACGAATTTAAGTGAACGCGTTAAAAAAAATTTAGACGTGAAAAATGGACAGGTATTCTATTAATATTAGTGGAAATTTACCGGTGGTTACAGTTAGCATTTGGATTTAGAGGCTAGGTGGTTATCCAAAGAATCAGAGAGATTAATAATGTCGCAGTGCTTGCAAATAGGTGTTTTAAGAATATTGCTGCTCCATTTCACAAGTGGAAGGTTTGGCCTATCTCTGAACAACTATTATAGAAGATCTGAACAACTATTAGGGTGTGTTTGGTACAGAGAAATAGAGGCAAAGAAATGGAAATGGGCTGATTTCCCATGTTTGGTAGGTTGAGAAATCAAATGGGTGGAGAATTTCGAATTCTCAAGGAGTTCACCTCTTTGTATTTTGTTAACTTTGATTTCCTCCCCTATTGTTGTGGAAATGGAGAGAATTTAGCTTTAAAAAATAATTTTTTTAAATATTAAGTTTTTTTTTAAATATTTTTTTTTCAAAATAAGTTTTTTTTTTAAATAATTTTTTATAAAAAATGATTTAAAAAAATAAATTTTTTATAAAATAATTTTTATAAAAAATAAATTTAAAAAAAATAATTTTTTTTAAAAAATGTTAAAAAAATAAATTTAAAAAAAATATAATTTAATTTTTTTTAAAATATATATTTTTTAGAATTGTTGTTTAGAAAAAATAAATTTGTTTAAATAATTTTTATAAAAAATAAATTTAAAAAAAATAATTTTAAAAAAAATATAATTTTAAAAAAATATTTTTTTTAAATATATTTTTTTTAGAATTGTTATTTAGAAAAAAAAAATTTAAATCAAAAAATAATTTTTTTTTTCATTTCCCGGGTCAAGTCTCTGTTGTTACCAAACATTAGAATTGAACAAAATTCTCTACTGATTTCTATTCTCTCAATTTCTATTCTCTACTTCATTTCTATTCTCTGAAATTCTCTCTACCAAACACACCCTTATAAGAAGAGATCTTAGATATTGAGGAAACCTCCCTAGGCATAATGGAAGACATTCAGGGAAAATGTTAAGGTGCTGGTTGAACATACTACATTGTATCATTCTGGGGATTCATTTCCCATATTGTTATGCATTTCATAGTGGACTAACAACTGATAAGTCGTCTTTAACAAATTTATGGTCTTAAAATGATTATGATAGCCTTAGTATTCCATTACATATGGATAAAGTGGTGACTATGATAGCAAATAATAGGCATCAAGCATGGCGACATGCGATGACATCAAATAAGTTAACAATATTATGTATCATCTATTTATCCTATTTATTGATTAATTTTATTAATTTCTAGGAAATCGATACCTTAATTGTTTACCGTTTAGTAATGCTCAGGTAAAAAACAAGCAATCGGCTGAATTGGCCGAGTTTGAACGAATATATGAAGCACAAAACTAGCCCAGAGTCAAAAGTCTATTGAAACCAGAAGATCGGCCGTATCTCATTCAAACAGATACGCCGCATAGCGATACCTATGATGAATTCGAGAAGCATTTTCCTGACTTGAAGAATGCACACATGAATTCGATCATTACGCCACAATGAAACTATGGTCACCGAAGAAGACAGGCGCAACGCTCTGTCTAGTCTGCGCAGTACGCTGCATTACACTTATGATGATACGGCGTAACGGCATAAGACTTCAACAGAAACAACGCAAGATACTGAAAGGACATGCGCGCATAAAGAGCAGATACGCGCATCTAAAGACGGTATCACGAATATTCCAGAATATATGTAATCTTGGACCCACGCGAGTTACGTCAATGCGGCCGCATCTACTACTCGATGCGCCGCATCGTGCCTTCGACAGGAAACTATAAAACCCGCGAAGATATACAAATTTTGTGTGCAGACAAACCCCTAAGGAGACGATCAGTCGACAAGCTCACAAGAACCCGAAACAAGAAATTCAGAGGGCTAAGCAAGGTCCTTCATGTATTTTAACTTCATTAGTAGTTTTGTTTTATTGTAATAGTAACAGCTTTAATTCATACAGAATTGATGGGCTCGTGGCCACCATACGCTCGCCCCTTTAGAAATTGGCTTCCATCATTAAAGTTTATAGATGAGTTTTGGTGACTCAATATTATGATGCATTGATAACTCTGTGTCTAGCGAGCGTGTGGGCCGGCCATACCGTGTTCCTCAGCCTATTTAACTGATGTCTGTTTGGAATAAATAGGATAGACATAAGGATCATCAAGGGTTTACTCGGCCGAATAAGCAGATTAATTACGATACGCTTCATATAAAAACTAGAAATTAAAAGCAAGTTGAATTAAGCGCTTAACGATCAGGTGTAGGCCTTTCTTTCTGCTTCTATATCTATTTTGTGTACGTGTTTAGCATTCGCTATTCGTGCTCATTGTTTTACTTACTGTAATAAAACCAAACATGCGAGTCCTCCAGGCTGAAACGCCCTTTCGTTAGATTAGACGTAAAACAACTAGGATATGTAAAATAGCTGATAGGTTAACAGATTAGACGTACGTTCCACTCTTAGTGATCGACATGCTACTATACGATTATGATTCATATGGACCGGTTATGTACACGCTCGTTAAGTGTTGGGTGTAATTGTGAAGTCGGTCTAATAATCAATTAACTGGTGAGTAATGAATACTGCTAAACCGGGTGCACCGGACACATAACGCTTCCATCAATTGCGCATAGGATAACCAACATTAAACGCAAAGTATCTGTCAAAGACAAAAAGCGAATATTAGGCATTCCCAACGGAAAAAACGTCCATGGTTGGCAACACTTTTTGGAAGGCGTTCGGGTGTCGGTTGGT
>LBNU01003654.1:185351-210594 GCA_014162995.1 Artemisia annua | reverse complement strand
AAAATTTTCGAAATGAAGATGAGAAGAAGACCATGACCACAACAAAATACCAAGACTCTCGTTGACCTCAGTCAATAACATCATCAGTCCATGGTATCCATAATCAGTTTCCAACAACAACAACATCCTATCCCATCCTATCACAAAGCCACGTCACTCAACAACAACTTCAAATCTACCTAAATCCCTATCCAAACTTAACCATGGCTCAAAACTGAAAGATAAATCAAGAAATCTCAGATTTGTTTAACTTTCCTATAATCTTTTACAGATTTTTTAGTTAAACAATATCATCATAGATTCTTTTGGAAACTTTGTTCCCTTAATATCCAAAACAAAAAGAAATGATTCATAACAAATTTGTTACAATCCTTTCTCAGATTCGTTCAATCAAAACCAAACAAACCTACCCGAGACCATTCTTAATGATCTTGAAGCTTTAAAACATCTTCTTGATTCGGAATTGAGTAATTCATGATAATCAAAGTAACGGTTCATGTTGGATTTGTGGTTAGATGATGATGGGAAACGGAGATTAAGAAGAGTTGTTGATGATTTGTGTGTTGAGATCCGTTTTGGATCTGATTTGGAGAGAGGATAAGAGATGGGGGCGGATTTTTGATAGTATATGTGTTTATGGTTAGTGGAATGAGCGTCTGCTTAGGGTATAACACAACCGTGTATGTGTTGCTGGATCGGGGCTTATTAGTTTTCTTTGGGCCCTGATTATGTTATGATTGGGTCATCTTCTTTATTGGGCTAGAATCGAAAATATTGGGCTGAAGAAAAATGTTAGCCTTGCTATTTTATAAAGATAACGTCACACAAGTGAAATGGACTAGATATGTAGCTAGTAGTAACTTCAGGGACTATTAGTGGTCATTAGGCAAACTTATTATGTAATGAGCCTATAAATACCCCTCATGACTCTCCATGAGGGGTGTAGGAAATTGTGTATTGTTTCATTCTTATTAATAAAGTTTCATTTTCTCCACCCTCTCTCTAATTTCTCTCACTAGAAAGATGAATACTTTCATCATCTTTGATCAACCTTGACCTCCCGAACCACATAAATCATGTATCTTTTTGGTCCTACAATTGGCATCAGAGCCTCGTTGTTACTTGTGTTGATTTATTGTGGTTCGAACCGTGTTTTTGAAGCTTTTTTTTATACATTTTTATAGATCTGGAAATTTTTTTCCTTATCTTTATTTACAACAGTTTCTATACACATGTTTATTGTATCTTCATGGTCAAACAGTCCAGATTCATTTATTACGAGTTCTCTAAACTAATATTCTGCTGTTTTTTCATCATACCGTAAAAAGTGGTCAAATAAGGTCGAAAGTCATCAGAATACTCATCGGATTAGTCATCGGAAACTGGGAAATATTCGCCGGAATCTGGTCGGAATCTCTTATACAAGAGATTCTCGATAAGTACTTGTTTTCGAGAACTTTTGTGGTTTTCGAGAAAACAAAACCCTAATCTGTCGAAATAAAAATCTCGATAACCGAGGATCTTGAAAACTATGGATCTCGATAAGTAAAATTTCTCGATAAACTTTCTCGATAAAATTTTCTCGATAAGTTGAAAATTATCAAAATCTTTTTGGAAAGTTATTGAATAAACTTTCAAAATCTTTTTGAAAGAATACTTTCGAAAACTTTTTGAAAGAAGCTGGAGAAGAAGCAGACTTTGACCACTTGAACAAAACCATATACCAAAGACTCATGTGGCCTCAGATTTATTTTGTCCTCATTGAAGTACCAAAACAGTCAACATAACAAAGAAGAGGACGAATAACTACTTCAGCTTATTCTAAATCCATCTAATAACACAACCAATCTCAGCCAACTATTCACGACTATCCTTAACCCACCTCATCCAACCAACAAGACTCAAAGACTCAAACGACAACATAAGAATAGATCTCAGATTTGGTTCGATTTGTTTTTATAATCTTCAAAAGATTTTTTTGGTCGAACCATCACATCACAGATCCTTGTTTGAAGCTTCTCACCTTCAATAATTATCTGAAAAGTAAAGAAAAGATTTATAACAAATGTGTTATAATCCATCTTCAGTTCATTCAAAGACCAAAAATCAAAAACATAACACATAAATACCTACCAGAGACCACTCAATGATCTTGAAGCTTTAACACCTTCTTGATTCGAGACCGTGCAACAATATTAAAGAAATAGGCCTGGTTGTGTTGATTTGTTTGGTAGAGAGAATATAAACTGCTCTTTTGTTGTGTTTTGTATGGCAAACCGAGAGTGAAATGAAGTGATGTGGGCGGATGTTACAAAGATAATTGATCAATTAATTGTGATGGAGATGAGATTAGATGAGTTTGAGTTTGGTGATGGGAGTTAATTGATGGGAGCATGAACTTTCAGATCTGATTTGGGAGAGATGATGGGGGCAGATTTTACAAGTGATGTTTAGGGTTTGATGTTATGAGTAAAATTAGGGTACTGAGTGGTTTATACTTATCAAATCGTGAACCAGGTATTTCATTTTGGGTATTTGATTGGGCTTTGGATCGTTATCTGATTTGTTGGGCTTAATGCTAAATCATACGCAAAATGGACTAGACTACCTATTGGATCCAATTTAAATTCACACATCGGCTGAAAAGTTAATATCAAATGAATTTTAACACATCATGTTAATTTTTGGTTCAATATTTGGTTGAGAGTGGTATTTTGGTATTACTAATTTCACGGGGATACATACGTTCACAGCTAGAATTGGTTCGTTTAACAAAATGACTACGGGGTTTTTGTACGGTATAACTAATTTGATTTTGAAGTGACATTTCAAGCGCGTACTTATTTATCTTTGAGATATGCGGGTCTCAAGATAACTTGTTTGGGTATATGTTAATGGTGACGAAGACTTGGTTTATCTAGTTTTCATAGGTCAAGGGGTGGATGGACGAAGACCTAGTTAACTATCACTTTAAGGAGATACATTGTAGTACTCAGTGTCACACGAAGTTGTGGATAGTCAAGAGGTGATGTACGTCTTATACTTGATGGTTGGTTGGTTGAATAGTATAGAGTACAGAGGGATTCGATGGTGTACGAACTCTCTACACCGTTCTTAGTCACACTATCGTACAAGATTAAGTCACAAGATGGGATGTTTACTTCATTTTCAAGTTGGCCATATCGGGTTGTCTCCATATGTGGTCATTACTTTTAGCCGGTGAATTAAAAGGAGGCTCGTTTAAAGGTTGATTTGAGAGAATAGTATTGAGAGTATACTTTTGCGACATATACTCACATAATATGCGTTCATGGTCTATCTATATTGCATCAGAGGTGTAAAGTACGGGTAATTATGGCATGTACACAAGATTATGATGATTTCGATAACTCGCAACCATCAGGAGGGAGAAGAACATGCCAGAAGAAGTAGTGTTTCGTCTTCAGTACGTTGGTTGATCGAGGGAATTGTGCTTTATGTACCAAGTATGTGTATGTGTTCATCGGAGCTTATTACCAACCTTCTGTGCAATACTATGTGAGTTATGTTGTAATGATGCTCCTAGAACGACAACCATGGTGCAAACTCATTAGTATCTACTTTATCCGCTGCGAGATGAAAGAGGTTGTCAGTTCAGGAGGGAGCAGAAGAAAGAAAAAAGGCTCACTAGTTAGGAGGGAGTAATAACCTAACTCGACCATTATAGTTGAAGTTCAGAGCTACAAAGACCTTTGCCGTCAGTGTCAAAGATCAAATGCCGAGATCGTCGGATGAGAGAACTTCAAGTCTGCCTCAATATCTCGACTACAGAGACTCTGCGCTTCAACACCATCAACATAGTTTACTATTGTTGTAATTTTACATTGTTAATGTATTTATAGGTCTCATTGTAACCATTCACGTGTGACGATATCTTGGAGGGAGATTGTTAGCCTTGCTATTTTATAAAGATAACGTCACACAAGTGAAATGGACTAGATATGTAGCTAGTAGTAACTTCAGGGACTATTAGTGGTCATTAGGCAAACATATTATGTAATGAGCCTATAAATACCCCTCATGACTCTCCATGAGGGGTGTGGGAAATTGTGTATTGTTTCATTCTTATTAATAAAGTTTCATTTTCTCCACCTTCTCTCTACTTTCTCTCACTAGAAAGATGAATACTTTCATCATCTTTGATCAACCTCGACCTCCCGAACCACATAAATCATGTATCTTTTCGGTCCTACAAAAAATGTGGATTGAGCTTGAATTAGGTTGGATCCAAAATAATATCAAAATTATTGGGCTGAACATTGTATTATCCGATGTATTCTTTATACATTGTGTTAAAATTTTGATAATATTTGGTAAAAGGGTGGTATTTTGGTATTATTAAAATTTCACGGGGATACATTGTTCACGGCTAGAATTGTTTTGTTTAACAAAAATGACTACGGGGTTTTTGGTACGGTATTATTGATTTGATTTTGAAGTGGCATTTCAAAAAGTGTACTTATTTATCTCAAAGTCTAGGGGTGGTTGGATGCACGACTATTGAAGATAACTTGTCTGCGCATATAGAAATTCAGTCTTGACAATCTAGTTATAACTGATTTAAGGAGTTACATTGTAGTGCTCACAGTTTATAGCTATCACTTAAAGGAGTTACGTTGTAGTACTCAGTGTCACGCAAAGTAGTGGATTGTTCAAGCGGCGAATATCTCGTGCAACCTCATACTTAAAGGAGTTACGTTGTAGTGCTCAATATAGGTATTAAGTCACATCTATCGTACAAGCATTAAGTCACAAGATGGGATGTTTACTTCATTTTCAAGTTCGTCATATCGGGCTGTCTCCACATGTGGTCATTACTATTAGCCAGTGAATTCAAAGGAGGTTTGTTTAAAGGTTGATTTGAGAGAATAGTATTGAGAGTATACTTTTGCGACATATACTCACAAAATATGCGTTCATGGTCTATATATATTGCATCAGAAGTGTAAAGTACAGGTAATTGTATGGCATGTACACCAGATTATGATGATTCCGATAACTCGCAACCATCAGGAGGGAGAAGAACATGCCAAAAGAAGTAGTGTTTCGTCTTCAGTACGTTGGTTGATCGAGGGAATTGTGCTTAATGTACCAAGTATGTGTATGTGTTCATCGGAGCTTATTACCAACCTTCTGTGCAATACTATGTGAGTTATGTTGTAATGATGCTCCCAGAACGACAACCATGGTGCAAACTCATTAGTATCTACTTTATCCGCTGCGAGATGAAAGAGGTTGTCAGTTCAGGAGGGAGCAGAAGAAAGAAAAAAGCCTCACTAGTTAGGAGGGAGTAATAACCTAACTAGATCATTACAGTTGAAGTTCAGAGGTTTGTAAATCTGTGTCGTAGTGCCAAAGATCAAATGCTGAGATCGTCGGATGAGAGAACTTCAAGTCTGCCTCAATATCTAGACTACAGAGACTCTGCGCTTCAACATCATCAATATAGTTTACTATTGTTGTAATTTTACATTGTTAATGAATTTATAGGTCTCATTGTAACCATTCCCGTGTGACGATATCTTGGAGGGAGATTGTTAGCCTCGCTATTTTATAAAGATAACGTCACGCAAGTAAAATGGACTAGATATGTAGCAAGTAGTAACATTAGGGACTACTATTGTTCACTAGGCAAACTTATTATATAATGAGCATATAAATACCCCTCATGACTCTCCATGAGGGTTGTAGGAAATTGTGTAATTATTCTTTCATTGTTAATATATTCTATTTTCTTCACACTCTCTCTACTTTCTTTCTCTAAAAAGGATGAATACTTTCATCTTCTTTGATCAACCTAGACCTCCCGAACCACATAAATCTTGTATATTTCGATCCTACAATAACTATTTGCTATAAACCATCGCTTTGTGCGAATATTCGTCTAATTACAAATGATTTTGTGTGATACATATATTGTGTAAGTATTTGACTTTTTAAATATATATACCAGGTGTGTTTATTTGTGTTTGTGATATATCTGCAAATTTTGCAAGTAAAGTCAGTGTTTTTTTATTGTTTATTTGTGTTTTGCAAAATCTACGAATCATTGGCGGAGCTTGAAAGTTATATGTGGGAGGGCCCAAGTCTAGGGGGGCCAAAGTTAGTAAAAAAAATACTCATGAAATATTAGTAAATATACATTAGTGGGCCAAAGTCTAGGGGGGCCACCACCCTCTCTTGTCCATTCTAAGCTCCGCCCTTGCTACGAATACATTTTAATGTTTATGTGAGATAAGAGCAATTTTAGTATTTAGAAGAAAAAACTTGCAGATTGAGCAGTAAGTCACAAATCATTGGTCACAATAATGCAAATATCGCTTTTATTAATGATTTTAAAACAATAAAGAAAATTATGTGTCATCTTTATATTTTCCCACAAGTCAATCGTTATTTAAATATATGCTATCAAATCTCCACAAAACCTAGCATATGTCCTATAATAATAATTTTTTTAGTTTCTTCATTTCTTCATTGAATTTTTCAATTTATCACGATTAAAATAAAGTAAAAGGATAATAAAAGTATACTAACAACCAAATTTTAAAAAGAAAACAATATAAAAGCAGCCATCAGTCGGACCACAAAAATAAAAACGTGCGTTTATCCTGTCGATCACCTTCAACTTCAAAGTTCAAACAAAACACAAAGGCGAAACGCCACATATTATATTATTTGTTACTATTATAAAAGTTGAAAAACATCTTCCTGAATAAAACTCTAAACAGTTCCAGATTTTGGTGCCATATAACACAATAATTAAGCATGGCCTATTCACACACGAATATATGACCCACATAAGATAATGTGTATATAAGGCTAGACACAATCGTTACCTATATTGCATCATCTTTCCAGCTGTCACCTTAGTTTTCTCTCTCCTCAACCCATATTCACCTCTCCTCACAGTCGTTATATTTTAAAAAGTGGAAGAGAATATAGTTTTAATATCGGTCGACAAGGCAACCAATTTCCATTTCTTTCGTGTCTCGACCAATATGCCAAATAGACTCACAATGTAGTCGACCGATATTCAAATCGGTCACACAAGTGCTCGACCGATTTTATTCCGTTCCACTGTTCACAGCCTAAGTACGTTAATGTTATGAAATATTATGAACAACTGCAATATTATACGATTTTTTTTTATTTCATAATATATGAGAGATGTAAAGGGTACAATGAATATTTTTAAAGTAGTCAAAAAAAATTAACGATGGTTTGGCCTCATCTACATGCATTTTTATATCCTCTTCTTTTCTTTTTCTTTTATTTATTTATTTATTTATTTATTTTTATTTTTTGATATGTTGTGTAAACGTTATGTTTAAATTACTATCTTATTTATTTTAAAGACTTTTGGTACAAAATTCCAAGATTTCATTTGGTCAGGTTAATTAACATGTGGAACTTGTGCACTCGGTAGTTTCAAGGGCCGGTCCCTAGTGCATTAACGTGTAATACTGTTTAGCATATGATCGATGTATTATTGAATATTTTGATTGAATAAATCTAGATATTTGTTAAAGATATATGGATATGGTGAAAGTACTCTCTAAATGTTATCTCTTGCAACTAATTTATATGAAACACATTCAAAAGTATTTACTCCTCTACAAACAAACATGGACGGAGGATTTAAGGGGCAGGGACGGGTTGTGGCCCCCACAAAAATTTGACTTGTAAGTACTAGTTTTATGCTATATTTGTGAAACTCAGTGAAAATATGAAATATTAATATGTTAAGTTACATGTTGGCCCCTCCAAATTTTAGAGAAGTATAAAATTAACAGAAAAGTATTAGTTTGAATGATTTTGGCCCCCTTAAATAATTTGTTCAAGCTCCGTCCCTGTCTACAAAAATGATTAGCATAGTTTACTTAAATGTTAACTTTGGTCTATGTTTAATTAAGTTGGTGAGGAGATCACCAAACAATCGTCATTCAACTTACATTGTTATTCCGCAAACAATCTTAGTAAATTTTTTGATTCATTTCTAATAAGACTTTAAACGTTGAAAATACTTGTGTAAATATTAATTACTTGTTGTTCATCTAAAATTGTTTCTAGATATTTCACTAAGCATGTAAATTGATTAGAATTATTGGATAACTCAAGTTATTCATTGTAACCAGTTTAAAGGGAACAACAATGACCCAAATAAGATAAGCTATAATTCGTTAATAGTACTTACAAAGTTAAAATGCCAATGTATAAGTATGTTATGCTTATGCAAATTGATGAGAGGTGGTTATCTCCATCACTTTGTGATGATGCCTTCCTTTGTCTACTTCGGCTATGATCAGTTACGTTAGGTTTGGAGGTTCTATTCTACCTACGGGTATATGTGTTAGGATCCTCAATCGTAGTGTGAGGTGATGCTGCACTTGGTTGTTGGGTTTGAGCATTGAAATTGGAAATGTAGTCTACTGGTGTGAATTATAAAAGCTATAGCATGTAAATCCTTTAATTTGTATTGACTAGTTTGGCATGTTTCGGTTGTTTTGGGGTTTGTTCATTAACATTCAAATCCATTAGAACATTTCTAAATGTTAATTTACAGCTTTTGTGATTAATATATACTTCACAGTTTCTAAAGAAAAAAAATATGAATAACCTGGCCATATTATGTACGACAATGTTCTGAAAGGCTCAAGGCGCACTAAGGCGCAAAGGAGGTCAAAGAGCCTCGAGTCGAGGCGCAAACCAAGGCGCGGGATTCATAAATATGAGGCGCACTATACATTTAGGTTTTTTTATAACATATGTGACAACTATGCCGCTTAAATAACACAAAAATATCAATATTCAATGCATAATGCCACTTAATAATTATTACATCTAACAAAGCTTGCATTTAAACCCAATATATCAACCAAGCAACATATCAGAATCCATGAACTACCCTAAATCCCTGAATATACATTACATTATATGAGTTTATGACTTACAAAATTTAACAAATTACCATGTATCTCTATCAACTATCAACAGCAAAAAATCTATAGTTGTTTGGTAACACTTAACACTAAAGAAACAACATTTGTAGCTGTTAATAAGATACTATTCTTAGACATTAGATTACAAAAAATATATATTTCTTTGTTGATTGTGTGTTTTAGTTTATTTTCTAAAATATTTGGGTTATTAGATACTTTATAACTTAAAGGGCCAAATGTATATAACATGTAAGCCCAAAATGTATCTTACTATTAAAAAAAAAAAAAAAAAAAAAGGCTAAACCCCCATTACATCTTCTAGGCGCAAAAATCCCAAGGCGCAAAAGCGCAAAAATCCCTAAGGCACTAAGATTTTTACGAGATTCATGCATGTCGTGAGCCTCGATCCGAAAAAATCCCAAAGGCTAGAGCCTCGTGGGATTTAGGGAGTAGGCGCCCCTTATGCGCACTTTTTAAAACATTGATGTACGATTTTATATTATAAAATATTGACCGATGTAACCGTGTTAAATGAATACGTACATTTTAAGTATACGTCAAAACAAGCTACGTAGTAAGTAGTAACGAAGGGTTGGCCTCATCTGCATACATTTTTATACCAATCTTTACAGTAACGAATGATTAAAAAAAAACTATGTAATGTTGTCACGTTTTTCACTGTACAGTATATTATAAAGTAAGGGCTGTTTGGTTTGTTGGTAGAAATCACAATGGATATTAGATTTGGTATTTGATATAATGACAATGAATATGAAAAAGTGTATAATTACGATTGTTTATATTTGGATGACAAAATATGGTATGAAAAAGTATATAGATATTTGAATTTTGTAGTAGAATAGAGAGGGGACCACGGAATACATTTCATAGACACTAATTAAAATTAGTGAATAATGAATCCATGACTGTGATATAATTATTTCACTCCCGGATCCACTAAACAAACATCTTGAATCGAAATGAAATCCATAAGCACATTCCGGTAAGGCCATACCAAACGCACCCTAAGTACTGTCGGTATAAAGTTCAAAGCATATTTCAACTTGGTTAATTAACATGTGGAACTTGTGCATTACTGCATGTCAAGGGCCAGACCTGCTCCATTAAAGATGAGCACATTTTGGCATAAGCATTGATTGTCATACCTAATTAATATGTATTATTGATAATTGATATGTATTATTGATAATTGATTGAATTAAAAATCATTTTCCTTTTAGCATATGACTGATATGTATTATTGATAATTGATTGAATTAAAATCTAGCTATAGCTAGCTATAGCCTATAGATATAATCATATAAGAGCCAAAGGAGTGGTAACATGTTAACATGGTTTTTTCCCAGCCACGTCAGCGCCATATTATCTCAACACCAAATAACATAACATAAAAAAACACCAGGAAATCATAACATCCTATAACATCATTTTTTGGGACCCACATTTTTCTAAAATTACAATTTACAAATTTTACCCTCAACAATTTCATTCATTAAACATTCAAACACTTCATTAACAACTTAGCTAAATTTTAAATATATCCCGCTCGTATTTGAATTTGAATTTTAAATATATCTCGCTCGTGTTTGAATTTGAAATTTGATTTTGAATTTGAATGAATCCCGCTCTTATTGTTTCAAACGGCTATAAATATCACACCATTTTATAAAATTGTTTCAAACTTCTAACATTTGAAATGAATAATCGTTGGTCAGTAGAAGAAGAAATCTTGCTAGCTCAAGTTTGGGTTGCAGTTTCTGAAGACGTTATCAACTACAATGCAAATTCCTTTTGGAACCGGGTTGTAGCCATGTTCAACAATTGGACTGAAGGTGACAATTGTAACAAAGATATGGTCTCGAGTAAATGGAAAAGACTAAACTGTGAATGTCACAAATTCAATGCTATTTACAGACAGTTGCGGCTTACAACCGGGGACAATCACAGTGTTTGTCTCATGAATGCAAAGACCATTTTTGAAGAACGCTATGATGGGAAAAGCTTCCAATATGTTCACGTGTGGGAGGTTTTGAGAAACACCCCAGATGGGTCGAATAAAATACTTAACGGTGTTGTATGATTTGTTTTCGTATCGTATCTATTATTTGTGTTATATGATTTGTTTTCGTATCGTATTGTTTTTTGTGTTGTATGATTAAATAAACCCTTCACTAACTAATATTTCATTAATAAAAACGTAAACGTTACATAAACATAAAATAAAAACAATACGAAATTAAAACATTAAGAGAAACACCCCGGATGGGTCGAATAAAATACTTAACGGTGTTGTATGATTTGTTTTCGTATCGTATCTATTATTTGTGTTATATGATTTGTTTTCGTATCGTATTGTTTTTTGTGTTGTATGATTAAATAAACCCTTCACTAACTAATATTTCATTAATAAAAACGTAAACGTTACATAAACATAAAATAAAAACAATACGAAATTAAAACATTAAATAAACATAAAATTAAAACATCACATAAACGTAAACTTAAACTTCAATTGTAACCGGGTGATCTCAGGTTTCAGAGTTGTTGGAGTCGTAATCGTCGTCGTACGCAGAGTAGTTCGCAAACCTCTCTGCTTCTAACTCTGCTTCCAACCTGCTAAGCTCCCGCTCCTTTTCATCGTTCCAGCCCCCATCTTCTTCATAACTTAGCTGAAAGTGATCTAGATGAGGTTGCTGTTGTTGTTGCTCAACAACTCTTGGTGCATCAGATGAAGTTGATGCACCTTGCACTCTTGGTGCGTCACTAGCTTCCACATTTTCCTGAAAACTCCAACGGATCTTGTTGGTGATTTGGGCTTGTATCTGGTTGACACAACCCCACAGCGATTCAGTAACGGCAGCGTCTTTGCAATATTCATCGTACAAGAACTGGTCGATCACAGCTTTCCTATCTTCTGAGAGATCTTTGCACGCTGCGTATCGTTCTCTAACTCGTTGTTTCAGTTTTTTCGCAAGCTCAAACTGCTTGATAACTTCGACAATAGCATTTTGGCGATCCGTTTCGCCTTTCTCGGTTTTTTTTTGTTTGATATATGTTTGCAGTCCTTCGACGGTATGTGGAAGTTTATAAGCCATAATTGTGAAGCTAGAAAATAAGTTATATGTGTAATATGTTAAATGTAAAAATATTTGTAAAAGATGTTTTGTATTTATAAGGGAGTAAAACCTTAATTACAAAAATCAAAAAATAAATAAATAAATAAAAGATGTTACCGTTAACCCCAAAGGGGATAAAATGAAAATTTTTTTTGAATTTAAAACTTGGCCATTTGTACCCAAGTTATTATTTTTTTTAGTTGGCTTGGCGTTGCAACGTAAACTGAAACGCGTTGGTAACGCACACTACCTGGAAATGGTGTTAACGCGAAAAACGGTGTTGTTTCACTGCCACATAGACAATAACGTTAGGGAGGCGTTACCAATCCCCGGGCTCTAAGGATATGATGTAACTATGTAAGATAGCAGCCTAAAACCACATGAACACATTTTAATAAAGCTCTATGTATAACTTGAAACTCCTGAAGTTGGAACTTTTGGAGTACTTTAAACTTGAATGCTTGAACATAAGACGAAGAAAAACTCAGGGTGACAATGGGTGTATTTTATCGACCACAGTTGCTACATTTTTAAAGTTATTTTAGAGTCAAGTCAAGTTTAATTACTACTCCTCGGCTACTATCTTATTAAGTTATGATTACCATCACTATGAAAAATGGTTATCAATTTGTGGGGTCTTAACTTACCCAAAACTTTTTTCAAATCTACTTTCATGGGATGAACCTCAATCAAAACAAGGACGTACTGTTTCGATATGGTTTGATTCAAACCATGCTTTGGATCTTATGTAGGTATTATAACAAAGTTTGTTTCGACGACAAACATTCAAGGAAAGATACACTTAACAAAGAGGTAAAGTCCTTTCTCACTTATGGATCAAACAAAAGAATATGAATGTAAAACCTATCTGATTAGAATGAATCAATGATCTAATATCAGCTTGTTCTTATCCCTTTGTAAGAATGTAATCAACTTTTCTGGTTAAGTTTTTTGCAACCTTTTTTTTTTAAATCAAAATATCGTTCCATAATAACTATGCTTTTAAATGATATACGGAGTTCAAATAAAATTAAATATCACGTTTTCGAAAAGACACATGGGATTTTAACTCAGTTTAACATGTTTACGACTTACAAGTCTCAGATATAAAACTAAGAAATGTTCATGTAATAAAAACCGAGGTTGGCGAGTTTATCAATAATTGTATAACTATGGAACAAAGTTATCTCGCCTTGAAAGAATGGTGGTCTTGTTGATAGTGTAGGATCGAATATTAGATTATTATTGTAGTTCATGAGGTCGATGTTGATTAAAATAGATGAAATACATGTTTAAGTTTAGAGAGATAAAGTGTAGAGAAGATGAGATGAAAGTGTTTATTGAAATGAAAACTAAAACCTATTACACACCTAAACCCTCAAGTGAAGACTTGAGGGGTACTTATATGCTCAGCAATCAGCATAGTCTAACTATTACACGTTTACAACTTTAGTTCCTAAGTGTCTAGCTAGTTACGTTTCTAGTCCAATCCCGTAATATCATCACTTTTATAATGCTAACCAT
Organism: Artemisia annua; assembly: GCA_014162995.1. NCBI lineage: Eukaryota > Viridiplantae > Streptophyta > Magnoliopsida > Asterales > Asteraceae > Artemisia > Artemisia annua. The sequence goes on along the minus strand of LBNU01003654.1, from coordinate 196,955 downwards.
CTACCTCCAAGTGAAGACATATGGGAATTGGTTACAATGATCCCTACAAGTAAAATAATACAATCAAAGCAAGTGCAACAAAGCTGAGAAAGTCTTCATAGCTCTTTATCTACATAAATTATCTCTAGCTATCTTTCTTTAAACTCACTATGATGATCTAATTGTGTTATTATTCCCTCCCAATTAATGACCCTTTAGAATGTGATGCTCCCTCACAAATCAACAACCCTTCTGATTTGTACCTTGTTGCTGAAGAAGTGTCTTCTACTATCATCAAATGTCTTTAGTCTTCTAACACGCTGCAGAGAAAGTATAATAGACTGTAGACTTGTAACTTCTTCAAGGTTGTTCGTTCGGGGAGCACAATATCAACATCATTAGTAATGACCATGTATGGAGACGACCCATTATAACGAAGTTGAGAATGAAGTAAAATTCCCCAAAATTGTGATATAAGCTTGTACTAATGTGTGACCAAGAACCGATATTGAGAATTTCAGTATAGGTAGAATCATATACTAATCCAACCATCCATAATTGTATATGAAATATCATTCTCTTGAACAATCCATAAATTCGTGTGACACTGAACACTACAACGTAACTCTTTAAAGTGATAGTTATTGTGAGCATTAAGAACCAACTTATGCGTCTATAAATCATACATATAGCTAGATGCCCAAATCTTAATCACTTAGCAATAAATGTTCAAACAAGGATCTCCAAAAGTCGTGCATCCAACCAACCCCTAGACTTTGAAAAAGAACCAAATTTTGTTGGCTAAATGGTGGTGGAGATTCCATGTGGAAGAAAATGATATATAGTGCATAGTCATCACTCTATTCACGATCCTACGGGTAGTATGCTGAACTCCTTTGATCTTAAGCAATCGTTGTGTACTTAGTCGCAAATAGTAAAACTAAAGATGATCAGTCTATTGGAATACATTTCCAGATTTTTTTTAAGAAGAAAATTGGAGATGGTAAGGGTACGAGATTTTGGCACGACAATTGGTTAGGTGGTAACACCCTTCGTGAAGCCTTCCTGCTCTTATATCAGCTCGAAACTAAGAAGAATTGTTGTGTGTTTGAGCGACATGATTTTGTCTTACAAAACAACCATACAAATCATGTTTTTGTACTCGTTTTAGGCCCAATATCTCAACCTTGGGCTTGAATAAGACTAGGGGCGTTCGGTTCGGTTATCGGGCTGTTTCGTTTATTCGAATTCATGTCTTGTTTAAACATTAATTTGAGTGTTGTATTTAATATGATCGGCTAAGCACCTCTGGTGTTAGCCTAGTTATGATTCCAATATTGTTTTGATTTTGTTTTCATGCTTTTCATTATGCTTCTAGTGAGTGCATGCTTAGTTTATCGTAGATCCTTTAGTTGCGGTAGTTTAAAAGAACCTGTTATACCTGGTATGTGAAGAGAATTGACCATAGGAGCCTTGCATAGTTAGGTTGCGAGGCAATGGTTAGGATGACAACTAACCATTCGCCTTGTGTGCAAATTGACCATCGAACCAGTTTCCGGGTTGGATAAACTTAAGTAATTAGAGTATAGTCTAAGATCCGAGAGGTCAGACCATACAAGGATAAACCTAGCATGTAGTGGCACTTAATGACTCAAACCCGTCTACCATACATCGGCTTACTAGCAAGGGGTAATGCCTTTGGTTCCCGGCAGGATAAATCTAGCATGTAGGCCAGGGAACTTGACCATATGAACCTAGTGACATATGTCCGCCCCACTTGAAGCATGAGAATAGTTTAATAGAAAACATAATCGTAAACAATATAGGATAACTAATTAGGCTAGTACACTTCTCTTCCACTGTTCACAACTTTAATTTAATTTTCTATTTTATTTGCTTTCTGTTCAATATTAGTTAGTTAATCATTTCAACCTTTAAACCCAATTTAAAATCGTGACATTAGACTTAAATAGGATCCACACCACATAACTCTTTGTACGACCTCGGTTTTACCATTTACTAGTCTACACGCGATCGGATTCTTTGTCCGTTAGTGCATATAAGTAGACCTTAGGTAATCGAGCTAATATAAATTTAAGACCTGGTCAGTAAAACCTACATCATGTTTTTGGCGCCGTTGCCGGGGAGCTATTCTAGGATTTATAATTTTAAGTCTACTTTTATTTTATTTTGTTTTTGCTAATCTTTCATTATGTCAGGATACAAAACACGGAATTCAAAGCCATTTCTAGCCACACCCTATGACGACCCTGAAAGGCAATTTCGGGCCAAGAGGAATAATTCCCTAGTACCAATCCATAATATTTTTTCATTTTACAAATCCGAGCCTTCTGATTCTGAATCTGAGATAAATAATGAGCCTGACATTGAAAGGCTCACAATGAATCTATATTTGGGGAGAACTAACGAAAACTGCCAAAGAACTTTTGATACGGCAACCTGCCAGGATTCTAATGGATTAACAATTCTGAGCCTTCTTATCCAGGAGTTACATAATAAACAATTTTCAGGAGAAGAGGACGAGGATGTTCTAGAACACGTGGAAGATGTCTTACACCTTTGCAGTCTCTTTGATATCCCAAACATTTCTAGGTATTCGTTTGTGCTAAAGGTATTTCCAATATCCCTAACTGGAACAACAAAAAGATGGTTTCATAAACTTCTGTCCGATTCTAAGACGTCATGGGAACACCTAAGGAGAGCATTCGTGCGACTATTTTGTCCACCTTCTAGGATGGCTGAATTACTTCGTAGCATCCACTGATTTGTGCAAGAAAAAGAAGAAGCGTTATACCAAGCTTGGGAAAGGTACAACGAACTTCTTTACCGATGCCTGACACACGACCTCAATAAACGCCAAATGATCTACATATTCTATAGAGGTTTAGATAGCTACAACCGCCATATGCTTGACACTCAAAACCCCATTCCTGGGATGACTCCTGATAAAGCTTGAGATTCAATACAAAGGATGGCCAACCACTGTTACAAGTGGCATGTTGAGACTGGATTTGGACCTAAAGATAATTTTGGACATAAGGTTATGAAGACTTTTATCAAAAGTAGTGAGGAATATGGTTTGAAAGTTGAAGAAGAAGAGAGGAAAAGAATGATTTTGGACATAAGGTTATGAAGACTTTTGTCAAAAGTAGTGAGGAATATGGTTTGAAAGTTGAAGAAGAAGAGAGGAAAAGAATAAGTTAGAGGAGGAACGGAGAAAAGAAGAGGTCAAAAGCATAATCGGTACTAAAGAAAGGGTTGGAATTGAAGAACTAATCTCAAGGTACATTGAAGAAATCACCAAGAGACAAGCACATGAAGAGGTTGGCTATGTTTGGCGACACGTAGCAGTAACAATAAGCAGTAAGCAGTAAACAGTAGCAATAGCAGTTAGCAGTAAGCAGTACTTGTGTGTTTTTAAAATGTGTTTGGTAACGTAGTTGTAACTAAATTGTAAAATGTAAAAACAAACAAATTCTTACCACTTCTTCAAGAAGCATTTAAGATTGGAGCGGTTGGTCATGTTTTAAACGCTTGTTGAGGTGTTGCCAAACAAGCAAATGCTTACCGCTTGTCGCTTATCGCTCTTAAATGCTCCAAAACGCTTGTTGCCAAAAACAACCGTTATGATGAAGCAATTTGTCGAGAGTATTGTAGCATCCCTTAAGGCTCATGATAACAGGATTATGAACCTCGAGAAAAAAGTAGATGAATGCGCACAACCTATTAAGGATGGTTTGGATAGTCAAAAGAAAAGAGTAAGTGAAGAAATTGTCAATACATTTACCACTGGTGAAATTAGGTCTGATAATACTAGGGGGACTACTTATGAACCGAGTACCTTTTCCGAGAAAGTCAAACGGAAACTTTACAAAGAAAAATTATTTCTTGATGACTTGGGAACTCTTTCGGTTAATTTACCTCTAATTGAATCAATTAAAGATAATTCTAACAAGGTTCGATTTGTGCAGGATCTTATTAAACAGAAAGAAAGCTTGGAAGAAGTTGTATCGGTAAGCTGAACGCAAGATGCTCAGTTGTTTTAAGAAATGAACTACCACCGAAGGAAGGCCCCGGAAGTTTCACTCTTCCATGTCTAATTGGTAAACTTGAAATAAACAATGCATTAGCTAATTTAAGAGCAAGTATAAGCACAATGCCTTATTCCATGTTTTTGTGTTTAGGAGTCGGTAGTTAGACCTATCAAAATGGATATTGAGATGGCTGATAAATCCATGCAATCCCCTAAGGGCATTGTAGAAAACTTCTTAGTGAAATTGATAGGTTTGTTTTTCCCGTAGATTTTGTTATTCTTGAAATTACGGAAGATGATAAAATCTCGATCATTCTAGGAAAACTGATGTGTGGTTTATCAACCTTGCAATAGGTTTTACCTCTCAAGGGATCTTGAGAAGCTTGCAATCCCCACCAGGCAGTGTAACTGACCGATGTATTATAGTGAAGTGGCAAATACCGGGGGATTGATCGTTCTCTCGAGGAATAGTGTCGTTAGGATTGAAAACTACTTCTTATTTAGGTCTAAGGGTGAGGGATGATTCTTTTTGTATTTTTATATTTTATGGAAAGCAAGTAAAAATCTCGGGTATTGGAGGAGTGGGCGGAATTAGTTGCTAGTCAACTAACCCAAATATCTACTAATGCAAATAAAATAAAAAATCAATAAAATAAAGGGTTGTGAAACTTATATGGAGAAAAGTGTGTTTACTTAGATTTCACTACTCCCTAGCTATCTTTTACCAGTTAATTGGTTTGTTACAATTGTGTGGATGACGGGTTGTATTTCTTTAAGCCATTCGTAGGGCCGTGTACGATCTTCCCTAAGTCTATAAGCTCCTACTTCATTCTATGTCGAGCCGACAACTAGCTCCTAACATGAGATCACTAGAATTCACTTATGCATTAAATACAACCATATAATCGTAGTACACATCCGATTCATGTTTCTTAAGACGTTCAAGCAAGTTACCATATAGGAGGTTAGCCAGTTTTCTTAAGCCTAACATTGACATCACCCACCCACAAAAATCAATAACAAACCAACAACATGTAATCAATAGCTAGGTTTCATTAGATCCAAGCAAACACAAGAGAAACCTAGCCTAGCATGTTAAAGTAAAGACAAGCATAAGATATAATCAAACAACACATAGACATATTGATTGATTTGAAAGGAGACTTATCTTTAATTAAGCATAGGTGAATCACCCTTAAAAATACTATAAACCACGACCTAGGGTTTATCCCTAAAGTTCTCCCAAAAGTTACACACTTAATGAATGAAAATTGGAAAAGTATATATAAATTTTACACTTTGACGGCGTCAGGTTATAGGTCCTGACGCTGTTAACTCGCCGTGTCTAGGGTTTTCGGATCATCTAGATCTACTTCTGACGCCGTCACTCTATAAACCTTCTAGGCTGTCTCTCTTTAGCTTAACACCTGACGGCCTAGGATTTGTAACACCTGACGCCGTCAGGTGTAAATGTGATAATTCTTTCCTTGGTCGTCTAGTAGAGTCCGAATCCACCTCTTCATCTTAAGGTGACGGTGTCAGCATCCAAAGCCTGACGCCGTAAGGTAGGAATTCCAGCTTGATTTGAGACTTTGTCATTTTCATCACTTTTATGCTCCAAAAAAGTCCAAAATGCAATGTTTTTGAGAATTCCTCCTGAAAATACTTAAAATAACAAAAGAAATGATGAGACGAAAAGTGTACCCGTTTTAAGGGGTCATTTAATCCCTAATTCGAGTAAATATGATCAAATATTGCCCTAAATCGTTCCTTTTGTCATTTTAGGTAATTTTGAGAAGAATTCTGGAAAACATGCATATTTGGACGTTTTTGGAGCATAAAAGTGAAGAAAACGACAAAGTCTCAAAAGAAGCTGGAAATCCTACCTGACGGCGTCAGAGTCACAAGGTGATGCCGTCAGCCAACGTTGACAAAGGAGTGAAATCAGATTACACTAGACGCCCTATGAAGAAAACAAGATGTTTACACCTGACGGCGTCAGGTGTTAGAAAGAGTAGTCCGTCAGGTGTTAACTTAAAGAGTGACGGCCCAGAGTAAATTAAAGGGTGACGGTATCAGAAGTAAATCTAGGCCATCCGAGAACCCTAATGGCGGCGAGCTGACGGCGTCAGAACATATAACCTGACGCTGTCAGAATGTAAAATCTCTATATATACTTTTCTATTTTTCATTCATTAGTGTGGAACTTTGGTGGAACTTTTAGTACAAAACCCTAAAGACGAATTTGACTGTATTTTCAAGGGTTTTTCACCCTTGAATCCTTCATGTTCAATTAAAGATAAGTCCTCACTTAAATTAATCAATATGTCTATGTGTTGGTTAATTATATCTTATGCTTGTCTTTCAATTAACATGCTAGGCTAGATTTTTCTTGTGTTTGCTTAGATCTAATGAAACCTAACTATTAATTATTGGTTGATTGGTGTGTTATTACATTGTTGGGATGAATGTTTCATCAATGTTAGGCTTAAGAAAACTGGCAATACTCCTATATGGTAACATGCTTGAACCTCTTAAGAAACATGTAACTAAGGCATACTAGGTTATTAAGGTAGTATTTAACGCATGAGCCACTGTTTACAATCCCTATGATTATGTGTACGCATAGTTGTAGGAGGGGATAAGAGCTCATAGAATTGGAGAGATATGTATGCCACCCCATGAATTGTTAAGGAATACACCCGTCATCCACGCAAGTAATACATACACCAATTAACCGGTAAAAGATAGTTAGGGAGTAAGGAAGTCTAAGTAAACACATTTGTCCCCATATAAGTTTTCACAACCATAATAGTTTACTTATTTTATTTTTATTGCAATTGTAGTTTTTGGGTTAGTTGACTAGCAACTAATTCCGCCCACTCCTCCAAAACCCGAGATTTTACTTGCTTTTCATAAAATACAAAAATACAAAAATAATCTTCCTTCACCTTTAGACCTTTTAGAGTAGTCTTTCTATCCTAACGAACACTATTCCCTGTGAGAGAACGATCAATCCCCCGTACTTACCACTACACTATACTACACCGACCAGGTACACTGCCTGGTGGGATTGCAAGCTTCTCAAGATCCCTTGAGAGGTAAAACCTGTTGCGTGGTCGCAATCCCACGTCCATCAAGTTTTTGGCGCCGCTCCCGGGGAATAGTTATTGTTTAGGTAGAATTTTTTATTTTATTAGGTCTACTCACTAGATTCCTTTCTAGTGAGATTTTTATTTTATTTTTCTAGGATTTCTTTAGTCTATCTATTTTCTTCGTGTTTTTTTTGTTCGTAACCATTACCATCCGCCATCATGGAAGGTGGTAATCTCCTTGATCCAGACAACCAACCTCAACCAAACCACCAACCTCAACCAAACCAACCTCCTAGAGCCTGTACCTTAGCAGAGTATTCCCGACCTAGCCACCACGGCTATCGCAACACCATGAGCTCATTCAAGGAGCCAATATTAGTCCCTTGCGATCCGACACCATCCGGTTGGTGCAAAGCGGATGTGCATTCCATTGACTTCGTTCCGAAGATCCAAATCAACATCTCAAGGATTTTCTCAAAATCATAGATTCTATAGACCTTGATGTTGCCACTCGAGAGACTACCCGATTATGTCTCTTCCAATTCTCTCATTGAGACCATGCTAGTCAGTGGCTAGAGCGTCTACCCGCAAGATCCATCACCTCTTGGGATGATCTCACAACCCGCTTCTTAGCTCAATTTTTCCCACCGGGGAGAACTACCAAGCTAAGGAATGATATCTTAGCGTTCCAACAACGCCAAGGCGAAACCCTCTACGAGGCATGGACTGGATTCAAGGACTTACTCCAAAAAGTCCCTCACCATGGCATAGATCCTTGGCTACAAATCCAACGATTCTATGACGGGGCAAATCATCATAATAAAAGAGCCATAGATTACGCTGCCAAGGGAAGACTGAGTAGGCTCAGCATCAACAAGTGCTGGGAAGTCATTGAGGACTTAGCACAGTACGAAGAGGAAGAATGGATGGACTCAACATTCTCGGAAGAAGGGATTCTAAATTGCATAAGCGCAACCCAAGATCAATTGTTTGGTAACATAAAAAAACAGATAGAGGTGCTTATGAAAGCTGAGGCGCCTTTGGTTGAGGGATATGAGGATGTAAACACAATTGGTAGACATACACTCCCTCACCCCTCGCGACAAGATGAGTTCGAAGGGATAATGTTAACTTTCATGAACAATCAAGAAATACAAATCCAACGATTGGAGACTCAGTTGAAAAACACCCAAGACGTTTTCATGGAACTGGCAGAAAAATTTATCTCAAAAATAAAGAAGAAAATTAGGGAAGAAGGCTCACACAAAAAGATCGAAAAGATCTTTGAACTCCCAATCCCTAATGAACCATATAACGCAGTGAGTGGTGAAACTCCTCTTTCCGAGACTTCACCCTTACGCTCCTCCCGTCCTTTTGAACCCCCGCGCGAAGAAAAGAACTCTCAGGTTCATAGCATCTTCGTAGGAAGCATTATAGTTACGCTCCCTAACTTTCAAAAAACTAGAAAACGGTCATTCGGTTTTAAGCCCGGAGGGAAAGACACTCAGTTCAAGCATACCCTCAGTTCAAAAATTTACTGGGAAAGTTCCCCTCACTCGATAAATACTTGCCACAATGGAGAATGGGAACTAAATAGGGCCACAACCGATCCTGGGAAAGTTAAGATTACGCCTAACAATTGTAACAAAACATTTGACCCGGGAGGGATTTTCTAACCAAGAAGCATTTCTTTGGTCAAAGTTACAATGCCACAAAACAACTTTTAAAAAGAACAAGGGCTCAATTGTAATTTCTGAAAGATTGCCTGGCCATGTACACCTGACGGCGTTAGACCTTATACCTGACGATGTCAGCTCGTCTGCCTAGCTTTTATAACTTCTAATCCATCACTTTCTTCACAAACCCCACAAATATTATCCACCCCATCTGCCACCACCGAATCTCCAAGATCCAATTCGTGCCATTTCACCGTCATTCTCCACGTGGTAAGTATCTCTTCTCCATCTTTCCTACTCTAATTATCTATTCGATCGATCAATTTTGGATATCCCCAAAATACGAAACCCTAGGATCAATTTGAGGTTGAAAACTTAGCAATGCCTAGTAGTTGATGTAATGTTATCAAGGATTAAGGCACTAATTAGTTAAAACTTCAATTGGGTTTAGTATGCGTTAGGGGATTGCGGATTCGACCACCACCCTTTGGCTTATTGGCCATTTTCCTGTCACAAGGGGTGTTTGGGTCAAGGATCTACAAGTTTCATACTTGAACTTTCCCTCGTAATCTCGAATTCAAAATCTGCAGATTCTGACGGTGTCAGCCCGTTAGGCATGACGGCGTCAGGACTGTCTGATATCCCAACTTTGCTTTCAATCTTGTTCCTAACCTCCCTCGCTCTTCTTGCCTTGTTTCAGAAAATGAGTAAGCGATCCAGGAGCCACAGGGCTGGGTCATCTAGGGCCGCCCAAGTTAGTTTGGCGGATGTAGTAAGAAGTTGGGGTGTTTTTGATGGAAATGAGGCAACAACAAAGTACCACGAACTGCGCAACCATGACATCGACCATGGTGCCATCATTGATTGGAATTTCCTGGCTAACAGTGGTCTTGAGCAAGCCTTTGTTAACAGCATACGGACCGATGACTTCACAGGTCCACAATGGGTAAGCTTGTTTAGGTTGCAGGAGCAGGTGTACGATGAGCTTGTGCGTGAGTTTTTGGCCACTTATTACTTTGATGTTGGGGCAGCTAGGGATGATGTGGGGGCTACATCGGTTTACTTTAGGCTAGGAGGGGAGGACCGTTCTTGTTCTGTTCTTGAGTTGGGCTGGAGATTGGGACTTTATGGGCAACACGAGGCTACCCAGGGAGCCTTCATTGCTAGTTTGAGTCAGGGGATGACTGTCAGGGATGACATGAGGAGTGCACTGTTTTGGCCTACTATTGGAGATGGGATGTATGCATCTGGGGGCACTACGGCCTCTGCTATTAGGGACCCAAGGGTTAGGCTGGCTCATCGGTGTATTTCATTCACCCTGTCTGGGAGGCATAGCTCCCAACATAGGATCACCCTTTTGGACCTCTTCTTCCTTTACACGATTTACTCCGGGGAGGCTTACTGCAACATCCCCTTTTGGGTAGCTAGTTACCTTCAGGGTACGGTCGGGGAAAGGGCCAATGATATGATCTATGGGGGGATGTTCATCACCAAGCTAGCTAGGTCATACAGGGTCCTGACACCTGAGATTAGGGACTATCTGAGCTCTTCAGGAGTATGTGGGGTGGTCAAGGTCAGATCCCTGAAGCAGATGAACGTGGTGATGGAGTTAGCTGGGGGGCAGTATGCTTGGTGGGCACCTAGACAGGCTGCAGCTGGTGGTGACGATGATGATGATGAGGAGGAGGATGCACCACAGCAGCAGCATGGGGGGTATGAGGCCGGGACCGCTGACTACTACCGGCACATGAGTCAGGGAGACTAGCAGGCTCACCAGGGAGCATGGATGGGTCAGGTTGACACTTGAAGAGCCAGGGTTGACGACAGGTTCGACTGGATGTATGATCACACTATTTGACAGATGCAGCATTTATCTACGCGTGATCAGTTGGACCCACACCTGCAGATTGACCCTTTCCCTGGACGTGAGCAGGACTACCCACCCTATGGGTACTATGGACATCTCCCATACGGCTACGACTACCGTCAGGGTCCCCCACCTCAGTGATTGTATGATTTGGTTTTATGATGTTTGGACAATTTTATCTTTGGATGTATGATTCTGAACAATTTGGCTTGTAATAATTTAGGATTCAGCCTCTGTTGGCCTTTAAACTCGTGTGACAATTTGTTCTTTTAGTTGCATGTAGGATTCTCCTTTTCGTGGTTGTTGGTTTATTTGCTTTGTTTTGTTATTTGATTTTTGTTTATTTGATTTTATTTGTTTCCGTATGTAAGTGATATTTCTTGTTATTGATTCATGATTCACACTAACTTGTGAAAATGCTTTATTTTGTTTTTAACTTCGTCTTAACTACATATAAAGGTATTTTGCAAAAGCTAAGTGTAAGAGAAATCTAAATCGGTTTATAAGAACGAATGAACATGAATCATAACAATGTAAATTAACATACATATTAGTATTTGTTTGAGTCAAATGCTTGTATCGAGTCATAATGAATTTTTGCAGGAATTCCAGGAAGTAAGATATAGTTTTTCCAGAAATTTTTCGAAAACTTAACATGAGAATTCTGTCAGATCATTTCTGACAGCGTCAGGTATTACAACCTAACGGCGTCAGGCAGTAATTTTCTGAAATTTTTGAAAGTTTTTTTTTCTTCCAGAAATAAAAAGTTTTTGTTAATTCTCTAACTTATAATCTCCAGGAATTCTGCAAAAATATTCATTCCACAAGCATTATATCCTATTATAGATTATACCGCCGATTTTATGCGAGGTTGGCTTTTATCTTTTTTTTCAGGATAACAGGTTATTTTGGACAAGAAAATGATTTATATTT
>LBNU01003654.1:135681-158728 GCA_014162995.1 Artemisia annua | reverse complement strand
AGACAGGGCTCCTCCATCACCAACTGAACTTTCAACCGAACAACTACAAGCCCTGTTAGCTGCTAAGCTAAGAAATAAGGAAGACAAGACTCCTGAAGAATCAACAATGTTTGAGGCACTCCAAACTATTGCTTCAAAAGAATCTTGCAAGGAAGCCGCTGGCAAACACAAAAGACAAAGGAAGGATGATGATCCTGATGCCGACCCCAAAAGCAAGAAATCAAAGACATCAGAAGGACCATCGTCTTCTCATAAACCAAAGCAGACTTCCAAGACTGCACCATCAAAGCAACATGCACCTGCATCAGGCTCCGCTCCAACTCAGTCAGAAGAGCCATTTATGCTTCAACCAACTGACATTCAGGAAGAACCCGAATCATCAATCCCCGAATCACAAATTCTCGAATTTCAAGCTGGTCCATCATCAACTACAAAGACCAAAGAGAAAAGGAAATCCACAAAGTCAAAGAAGAAGAAGAAGTCTACTCCTTTCTCATGGTTAGATGTGGAAGAAGCTCCTCAATCTGATTGGCTGACCGAGATGATCAAAGCACAACCACCACTTGAAGCCGAAGAACCACTGCCTGGAAATACTTTGCAGATGACTCAAAGTATCATAACGGAACTTCAAGTTGAAACGTTGACCAAAGCTGAACTGAAAAGGATCAACCGTGAAGCTATGGACTTTCTGAAAAAGAGATCAGGGAATAAAGTTGAACTCGAATACCACATGGAGAACATTGCCTGCGCACTTTCTGGCACGTTCGACTGGCTCAACCCTGAATCCAACATCGACACAGAAAAGAAAGACAAAACTCCCTACTTCACTGACTGGACAAAACCATTGCCTCTTCTAGGCTTTCCTGAGAAACCCAAGATTCCATACCGACACTTCTTCAACAACGACCTCAGATACCTTCAACACGCTCACGAAACTTCCAAGGAACGATACGCATCTTCACTGACGATTTCCGTTCCAGCTGCCAGATACGAATTACCAGACATTGAAGAGACTGCACCAATTTTCAGCAAATCAGTTGTCACTTACAACAGGGACGCTCTTCTCGGTATTCAACATTGGCCTGAGAAACGAAAACTCGACTACACCCACAGATTACATCTCAAGTCAAGTGAAAATGTGAAGCAACCGCTTCGTATCGTTGCAATCATGGAACTCGTGGAAGATAAAAGATTCAACTACACGTTCTTGAAAGAAATCGTCGTCAAGAGACTGGACGAGAAGAAGTACAAGTTTTGTGAAGCAGACTTCCCAGATTTGAACCTGAATGACATCGAAGACATGTATTTGGTGAAGGTTCAAGGAAAAATGCTTAACTTCCCAAGGGAAACTCAATACAACTTCATCGCGTCTCTACTTCTCTACATCAGACGGTTAATAGTTCAAGAAATGGTGGAAGATCTTCAACTAGGCGTGGAAAGTTATCAAAACAACATCAACCTCACCAAACCACAGCTCATATTTCCATGAATTCTAGAGTTATCACAGTATACTCTCGTGCAACAACCATCGTTTGGAATCATCTACCTCAATAAGAAGAATCAACTTCGTCTTATGCGGTTCGATGAAATTCCGAAGTTTTGTGACGAGACACTTCAAAGAGTTCGTGATGGGTTGGCAGAAAGGTTGGATGATGAGAAGAAGAGGTTAAAAGAGGGTCGAGAAACAAGGTGGAAAGCTAATGGACGCAGAATGATACGCAACTTTGTCCATACCATTGAAGAAAGACTGTACCGTCGTCAACAGATCAGAAGGTTGGAAAGCTACATTGGAGTTCGTCCTTTATTTCCGGTCTTGATATTTAGACGACCAGATCCACAGTTCACAGACTTTGATGCATAGCCGAATGATGAACTTCAGCTTACATTCTTCCGGTACCAAAATTTCAATATTTTCAGTTATTTGAATTGATTTGTAATTACTACGGCTTGTGCACACATAACAGTGTACAACCCGCACTTTATACTTAAAGGACCCTGTGGTACGCATCAGTGCTACAATCCTCATATAAGGAGCGAAAGCTTCTTACTTTTGAGTAGAATTTATCAAACCCTTCAGTATTTACTCAATTCTGCTCAAAAGACAAGTATTACACCTCAATAAGTAATCACTTGTTGAGGGGGAGTACTTGATTTCAAACATCGTTCTTAAATCTTAAAGTCTTGTTGATTTCTCCTCATAAGACTCAAAAAGGCATATTTTAATCAAAACGTTTACAAAAACAACATTTGATATGCTATTTTTGAGGGGGAGAAGAAGAAAAGTGATTAAAATATGATGTGTAAAGTCTTATCTTATGCGAGCTCGACTCAGAATTGACCCACGAATTGACGAAACAACAAATGTTAGTATTCGAAAGGATTTATCCGAGTAGAAAGTACCGTTTCGAGAAACTCTTTCTAGACGTTCACTTTGACGGGTCTAACTTCCTTTTAGGAATGTTAACAACTTCAAGTTAGTTATTAGGGCTAGTTATCACCTGAAAACTGATAATGTATCCCTTTAACTAAGCAACGTAAACGTGTCCCTTGGGTACATGTCTATTAAGAGTGGATCAAAAGTGCCAACTCTTCCCGCATATGCAAATTTCTGAAAACATTCATAAGCATATGTGGAGGGGGAGTCTTTCATAAGAAATCCAAAACCTCAAAGTGTTAACAAAAAGTTTTATACTCATAAACACTTTGAGAGATTTTCAATAATTTGGTTCAAAGGCATCAATAGGATAGTTATGGAGTTACAAGGTGACTAAGGATAGGAATAACCGTCCTATGATCCGCCAGAACCGGAGGGATCTACCCAAGGACATCACCAATAGTTAGAAATTAGAAGTCCTTAGGTATGATATAACAAAAGGAGAAAAGAATGAAAGGAGAAAGAAGGGGTTGAAGAATTAAAAAGAAAATGAATGAAAAGGGTGAAAAGAAATAGCCCTCCATTTTATCAACCTTAGGGCAGACACCGGGTTCAATTCATACGCTACTGGTCGTTGCTAAGGCGACACCGGTATTGAAGATAAAGACGTCATGGACCCAGTGACGCAATGCACCTAAACCTTCTTAGCCACTCAGGCATCTCTCAAAAGATGTTTGTTTCATTCTCACGGGGGACCAGTGTAATCTATCGATCGTCTATTAGAGATGGTTGATATTGAAACAGGAGGCCCTCTGCTCCATGCCTCCGCATAGGAAACCAAATGTGCACTTATCGAGTCTAGAGCCACGAGATAACATAAAAGATCTCTTAGGAACACACAATACTTCTACACTAAGTGTCTTGCATCAGTGGACACTAAGTGTAAATTATCGAGTCCTTCGCAGATCTTAGCAATCTGCCTTGAACGTTTACGAGGGATTTACTTATGTATTTCTCGAATGATTGAACGGAAATCCTGCCAGGGTCAACATCAAACAGCCCTGACAGCAGGTTACTTCGGTGACTCCTTGTGGATTACGCTTAGTGTGTTCGATGGNAGTCTAGAGCCACGAGATAACATAAAAGATCTCTTAGGAACACACAATACTTCTACACTAAGTGTCTTGCATCAGTGGACACTAAGTGTAAATTATCGAGTCCTTCGCAGATCTTAGCAATCTGCCTTGAACGTTTACGAGGGATTTACTTATGTATTTCTCGAATGATTGAACGGAAATCCTGCCAGGGTCAACATCAAACAGCCCTGACAGCAGGTTACTTCGGTGACTCCTTGTGGATTACGCTTAGTGTGTTCGATGGTTTCAAACGGTCTACAGTCGTGGGGTGATCTCCAGCGACTCACCTAATCGTGGGTGTACGTATGTATGTCTGTGTAAGCCCTCTAGGGGGTATCCGATTAGGAACGGCCTTGGCAAGGATTAGAAGGAGTCTTCACACTATGCTGTTGACAAACTCTAATTCCGAACCTGTAAGTACCGGATGTATTATTGCTAACTGTTTCAATGCAGGTACAACAACCATCTTGAACACCAGCTTCCACATGCTCATACTTGCATCTCAACAAATATGAAAGCTCTCATGAAATATCGAAGCAACACAAAAGTCAAAGATAGATTCCATGCCAAAAGAATCTACAAAGTAATAAAGATAAATGATCTAAAGCAAAGCACCGTCTAAAGAAGAATTCTACATCAACACTAAGAATCTTCATCAATGAAAAGAGAGCTACACACGAATGAAAGTTTCAAACGTCAAAGATGTATGAGCATGTCGGAAAGATGCAGATCCACTGGAGTCTAAGAGAGTGAAGAACGGCAGATTACCACATCAGTTGATCACTATCACATCTTCAAAGATAAAGAACAAAGAACGATGAATTATTTCTACTAATCATTTTTGAAGACGTCTAAAACCATGAAAGCTTACAACTAAAGTCGAAAGACAATGACGTCAAGCAACCTCAAATGACCGTGACGAATATCACTCCTTCATAACCGATCCTTAGGGGGAGATTATTAGGACCTAAGTTTATCAACGTTTTATCAAGTCTCGGTTATTTCAGAATATGTAATAGGTTGCTAGTTTATCTAAGTTAATCATGTAATCATGTAGAGTCCAAGAATAGTCCAATGGGCCTTAAAGCCCATGAATAGAGAAGATAGGGAAGAGAGGAGTGTTGCCCTACTCTTCACCTATAAATAGGACTCTTGTGTTATCATGTAACTTGTTGGTTATTTCAATATCATAAAGAAACTCTTGCACTTTTATTCTTCTCATTTAATCTAATCAACCAAACTCTATTTCTCATCTTATTTCTATCAAATCAATACTTGTGTTTACAATATGGTGACCTAACACGCTCTGAGCATATCCTTCAATGTCTGAATGGTCCTCTCACTCTGACCATCAGTCTGAGGATGATAAGCTGTGCTCATATTAAGATCTGTTCCCAATGCGTCCTGAAGTGACCTCCAAAAACTGGATGTAAAACGGCTATCTCGATCAGAGATGATAGAAACAGGCACTACATGCCTTGCGACAATTTCCTTCACGTATAGTCGGGCAAGCTTGTCCATACTATCGTTCTCTCTCATAGGAAGGAAATGTGCAGACTTAGTGAGACGGTCTACGATTACCCATATCGTGTCATAACCGCTCGACGTCCTTGGCAGTTTGGTGATGAAATCCATGGTTATCCGCTCCCATTTCCACTCTGGGATCTCTGGTTGTACAAGCAAACCTGACGGTCTCTGGTGTTCAGCCTTAACCTTCGTACACGTTAAGCATATGCTGACGTACTTAGCTATATTGGCCTTCATGTTTGGCCACCAATATAGCTTCTTCAAGTCTAAGTACATCTTGTCAGCTCCTGGATGAATGAAGTATTTGGACTTGTGCGATTCGTGCATAATTAAATCACAAATTCCTCTGTACAATGGGATCCAACTCCGGTCTCCATAGCACAAAACTCCATCAAATCTCTTTACAAAGCCATTCTCGCTCTCTGGCATACCGTAAATTTTCTCGTTTGGTCGGTTTCTCTTCCTTGAGTGCCTCAACCTGAGCCTCAAGAATTTTCGCTGGGAGAGGGGAAACAATCGTCATCCCTAACGATCTGACTCTGAGTGGTTTGATCCTCTCCTTTCGACTAAGAGCGTCAGCAACTACATTCGCCTTACCTGGGTGGTAACGGATCTCACAATCGTAGTCGGTAAGCAATTTTAACCATCTTCGCTGCCTCATGTTCAGCTCCTTCTGGTTCAAGATATGGTGTAGACTTTTGTGATCCGTATACACCACACACTTAGTACCATAAAGGTAGTGCCTCCAAATGCGTAGTGCAAACACAACTGAGCCTAACTCCAAATCATGAGTCGTGTAATTCTTCTCGAAAGTTTTCAGTTGTCGAGANTGCCTCATGTTCAGCTCCTTCTGGTTCAAGATATGGTGTAGACTTTTGTGATCCGTATACACCACACACTTAGTACCATAAAGGTAGTGCCTCCAAATGCGTAGTGCAAACACAACTGAGCCTAACTCCAAATCATGAGTCGTGTAATTCTTCTCGAAAGTTTTCAGTTGTCGAGAAGCATACACAATCACCTTTTCTCTCTGCATTAACATGGCTCCCAAACCTTTGTGTGAAGCGTCGCAATAAACGACAAAGTCTTCACTACCTTCAGGTAAGGCCAAAACAGGTGCGCTGCACAACTTTTCTTTAAGGAGTTGAAAAGCTTCTTCTTCATCATCTCCCCAGTCATACTTCACGTTCTTCTGAGTTAATGCAGTTAAAGGCTTAGCTATTGATGCGTTATATTCATCCTGTTTTACATTTATAAACTTGGAGTTATAAGGATTAACACATACTAACGGGCAGTGTACCCGGTCATGTGTAGTATGCCTTTAGATAAATTCGAGTGTCGTCCCAAGAGCTGTTGTTCTGACAAACTAAGATAAGTGCTAAAAAGGGGTATTAGTTGAATAGAGTATATAGTAACCAAGACATAAAATAAACAAAAGAGGAAATAAAGATACTAGGGTTCAAGATAGGTCACTAAGATATTAAGGCAAGCATATTCATATTTTAGTGTTCTATGCAGTGGGTGCAAGTCAACAAGAGTCAAATGGTCATATCGTCAGCCTTATCTTGCACCTTGTTCTATCCTCGACTATTGTAAAGCTGAGAGTTCATCGGTCAAGATACAAGAGTCATTAAGTGCCATGTTTAATAGACTTGTTCTAGTGGAACTCGGCATGGTCAGATCTTAGATTCCCTCTAGCTTCTTAAGCATATCCGGTTGGTAGGTGGTCCTAGGGTTAATTCGCACATAAGGAAAGATAGTACTATGGCCAATTCTTACCAAAACCCACAACCTACTAGTCTAGGGTCCTAGGGTTAATTCACCTAGACTAAGTAGATTCAACCAAGCTTATACACTACCAAAACGAAAGAATAACGAACAAGCTAAGATAACGTCTACATAGATAAATATGAATAATAAACTAAAACCAAATCTTAGTAAAGAGAATTCATGAATGTAAAACAAAATAGAATTCGAACATGTGTTAGACTAGGTAGTTCCTAGTCTAATTATACACCATCTCTCTAGCCTTCGTGGTCTTCACTCTTCTTCTGGGTCGTTCTCCCCAAACCCTAGTGCAGGTTTGGGGGAGAGGAACTTGACAAATTGTGGACGAATTTCCCTTGGTATTTATAGGGCTCGTCTTTGCTACGGCGTAGTCGTATGGTAGGACTACGCCGTAATCCTTGTAATAACCTCTACGGCGTAGCTGGTTGAAATGCTACGCCGTAGTCTTCGTAGAATCATTCCTACGCCGTAACTCAATGACTTGTTACGGGCGTAGCCTTCATAAAATCCTTCCTACGTTGTAACTCAATCACTTGTTACGGGCGTAGCCTTCATAAAATCATTCCTACGCCGTAGTCTAATTACTAACTACGGGCGTAGGGCTCATATCTTCAACATTACGCCGTAGTCCAATTACTAACTACGGCGTAGCCTTTGATGATCTCTGTTACGCCGTAGCTCATTTGCTTGCTATGGCGTAGTCTTCATTTCTTGGGGTGAAACATCTAACGGTGTAGTATCATCACTTAACTAGACCGCAGTGTTTGTATCTTCAACGTAACTTTAAGCGTAATTCCCACTCTTAAGCCAATAAATCATCAATAACGTACTTCTACTCGTCTTTACCCTGAAACGAAAATAGGAAGAAATAAGAGTGTATATTCTTCATATAAAATAGAAAAGATGAGTAATTCAAAGGGAACTTAACGCTTAAATCATGGGTAAATTTGATGTTATCAAATATCCCCCCACTTAAACTCTACTTGTCCTCAAGTAGACCGTATTAATAATTAAAAAGAGTGTCCTCCTCATCACTTAGAAGACACAAATTTAAATTAGTAATGCTGCTAGAATAAAGTTAAGCCGAACACCTCACGAAAAGAAGGGAAGAAATTTACTCATACGCTCCCTATTCTAAGTGTTAAATTTTGGGGTGCTCTCATAAACGCTCAGTCATAGCAGGTATTCTATCATAAGCTTGGCATTTACACAAAACTCCACCACTAGAGCTAAGGTCAAACAGTTTTTGAAAATAACATTGTTTAGATAATCATAAGGTTAAGGGTATAAAGTCGTTACTAATATACTACGATAAGGGCGACAAAGGCAATGGTACATGACCGAAACGCCGGGCAAAACACCACTGACTGCTCGAATCCCTCACCTAAGAATACTTCACAACTAAGAAGGGTATGTTGTACTGTTGGATATAGTTAGGGTAAAGAGGAAAAGTAATCTTATCTTTCAACCGAGTCGTCACCGATTGCCCTTTTTCCAGAAAATGCCAATCTTCCGAAGTGTTGTCTCTTGATAGTTACAAGTGATACAGTTTTTCTTCCAACAATTCTTCCGGTAAAGAGAGTCATGTCTTCCATGATAAGCTATCTTATTGGTGCTTATGATTTGCACACTTTATTTTTCTACTTTCTAAATATTGAAATTCACATTTTTTTTTATAGATAATATGATAGACTGATAATATCATCCCCCCACTTAAGATAGACTTAGGTAGAGAACATTGGGGGGTCTTCGATCATAACTTTCCTTTCTTGATTCTTGAACTAGGCATTTCATGACATTGAGGCAAAAGGAGATTTATTGACCAAACATAAGGTTACGAAATTGGTTAGAGTATAAGGGTGTAATGGGATAATAAGGTAAGGAAGGAATGATTTAATAAGGTGTATCTAAGGGTATCTTGCACTAAAAGTGAGTGCAAACAAGGGTTTAAGCGTGTAGATCGAAAAGTCAATACGACTAATCGAAGGGTTTAGGTGTATATGGTTATGGTTGATAATCCTAACAATATTGTTTTCTCAAAAAGTTTCTTCCAAACGTATTATAAAAACACATTACTCGTTTATGGTCTCGAAATGATGTAAAAGCCAAGTTCTAAAGTCTATGCTACTACCAGCACACTCAATATTTAGTGGATTTGGGGTAAAATAATTGGAAACGGAAAGGTTAGATCTCACCATGTAATCAAGGGTTATAGTATGCTCGAGATTAAATTTATTCTAGTTTTGTAAAAATGTGTCAAAAATTTTCGTTTAGTATGTTTGTAAAACTAGAAAAATGAGGACAGGTACTAATTTAAGTGATAATTTCGTATTCTATTTCCTATCCCCCCACTTAGTTTGTGCAAAGTCCCTTTTGAACAAAATAAAAAAAAAATAGAAAAATAGTATAGAAATGAAAAAGAAAAACTCCCCTCTCACGCTCGCGCTATCGGAAGTTCTCTCACAAAAATTATTCTCAATGGGTACTAGCTACGGCGTAGGTCTGTGGACCTTGCTATGCTGTAGCTCCCAATTTGAGACAGAATGTTCATTTGTCTCTTCCAGGTTGCTACGGCGTAGGTCAAAGACCTGCTACGCCATAGCAACAGTCTGCAACAAATTCCAGAAGCTAAAAACCTGCATGTTACTATTCCTAACACCAAAATGTAAATATTAGTAGCAAGTCATGTTCTAGTAAAGTTATTACAGACCCAAAAATGATAAATTGTTTTAAAGATAAGGATGGGAAAGATGGTAGGGGCCTAGAGGGTTCATTCTCGATCTTGATCCTGCTCCATAGGTGTATCAAATTGAGTGGTGGGGCCGTGAGCATCTTGAGGGGTTGAAGACGAAGTGCTTGGATGCATGAAGCTAACACCGTGCTGGACTCCCATATCTGGTATGTTGGACCGATCCACATAATCCGGCCTGTTCCAACGAGGGTGGCTCAAATGCATGTGTTCGAGCATCTGACTGGTACGATCGGCGTTCCATCGATAGTAGTTGGCTTGTTGTACCTGCAAGTCTCTAAAGTCAGCACAAAAACTATCAAACAGTTCACTCATGCCCGCAATCACTGCGGTCATTTCGTCCATGTCATTGCCAAAGTTGGTCATGCTCATCTCTATATCCCCCATGCGCCTATCCATGACGTTCATTCTTTCCATCATTGTCATGGTGGGTCGCACACGCTCCTCGGCCGCTGTTTGGCTTCCACTAGCCCTAGAACTACCTTCACCACTTACTCTCCTCATAACAGGCCTCAACACAAGTTTATTCAAAGGGTTGTAGGTGATGATCCCAAACTTGTCCAACTTGGTAATCCCGATTAAAAATGTCTCGTCTGCCCGATTCACCTTGGCCAAAGCTGCTGTTGACATCAACCCAAAACTCCTAGCTAATCTTGCAATGAAGTGGGCCCCTTGAATCAAACTCCCTTGTTTTCCACCCTTTGCTCTCCCGGTCATAAACTTAGCCAAATACCACGGAATATCAACAAAATCCACTCCTTCTATACTTTGCATTAAGAACAAATCTTCGACCGTCACCTTTCTCGTGCCGAATGCCTGGCACGAACTGATACATCTAAGAGTCTGTGCACTAGACGGTGGATGGGGTCCATGATGGTTTTGTAGGAAGGTGGACTCCTGGACTTGTAATCTGCTAAACCTAAAATTTGCTGATAGTAGGTTGTAGGATTATAGTCATGCGGTCTTTCCCTTAAACAAAGTTTGTGGTATTCTTGAAAAGCGGGAGAATCAAGTGTCCTTCTAGAATAAAGTCCCATTGCAGAGATGAATTGCCTCATATTCATCTCTCTCCTAACACCACCAAGTTGGAAAAACAAACAATTTTCCGTCATACTGGTCACATCTTCATCAAAATCAATTGAGGTTAAGAATTCCCAAACATATTCTTGGATGACTAGTTCATTAACAGTAAAAATGGTCATCCAAGCGCTACAGATAAAACTTCCATTAGGGCAATTGAATTTGGTGTCACACAATTTCTCCAACTCAGTAGTAACATCTCCCTCGCTAATAGTATCGAGAGCTTCCCTATTAAGAGCTTCTGGGACCTCAATTTTTTTACTCATTAATTCACGGAGTTCATCTTTGCAAATCTTTCTGTCAGCCAGATCATAGTTCAAGAACTTGAGCCATTGAGTAGGACCGTTGTTGTTGTTTCCTGAAAATAAGAAAGTTAGAAACACAAGAGTTATGGGGTCCAGGTCCTACGGCGTAGCGCTGTTAATAGCTACGCCGTAACTGGTTTTATATAACTACTACGGCGTAGTTCCATGAATAGCTACGGCGTAATGCTCTGTAAAAACTAAAACTACGGGGTAGCGCTATCACTAGCTACGCCGTAGTTATGAATAGAGTTGTTCTGTTTAAAATTCTCGGCTACGGCGCAGTTCAATAACTAGCTACGCCGTAGTCAACAAATTTTTGAAAATTAAGTTTCGAGTAAAAATAAGTGCTACGGCGTAGCGCTATCACTAGCTACGCCGTAGCGACTGTTCTGCTGTCGCTAGCTGCAATTGTTACGAAGCAATGATCAATTTACTACGCAGTAACCATAAAAATTTCTTCCAAAGTTTCAAATATAAGTTTCCCACTCAAATATTTAGCGGGGCAAGTTCAATTACATCGATTAATAGCAATTTAAACCTAACCCTATTTTTTTAATTAATTTGAATCGAGCAAACCTAAACCAAACTAATACATTTGTTCAAAACATCAATTAACAGGTTAGATCTTAACCCTAATCGCATTTAAATCCAACCCATTTAATGCTAGCAAGAACAAACCCTAAAAATTGAAAATAAATTATAAGAAAGGTCAAGATAAGAAGTTAGGGGTGTTTACCTGCCATTGTAGATGCCAAGGAAAGGGAATGAACAAATTTCTTGAAATTTTTTTCGAAGAAGGGTCGTGTGTTTGTGAAGAATGGGTTGCAAAAGTGTATGTGTATGCAGACCCACGTATTTATATCCTCAGGGTGCTACGCCGTAGCTCTTTGAATGAGCTACGCCGTAGCTAGTTCAAAATTTCAGTGTTTATTTTAACCACCTAATATTGCTACGGCGTAGTTCGTTTAGTTGCTACGCCGTAGTTAGGTTAAAGTTTAAGTTATAAATTGTAAATTTGCGTACCTGGATTTCGTAACGAGGTCAAAACTCGTATGTAGATCATCAATGCATGATTTGTCTTGATCTTTTAATGTGAAAATTGAAACATACCTTAATTTGCCTAAATAAACTGCTCCCCGGCAGCGGCGCCAAAAACTTGATGCGTTATATTCATCCTGTTTACATTTATAAACTTGGAGTTATAAGGATTAACACATACTAACGGGCAGTGTACCCGGTCATGTGTAATATGCCTTTAGATAAATCCGAGTATCGTCCCAAGAGCTGTTGTTCTGACAAACTAAGATAAGTGCTAAAAGGGGTATTAGTTGAATAGAGTATATAGTAACCAAGACATAAAATAAACAAAAGAGGAAATAAAGATACTAGGGTTCAAGATAGGNTCCTGTTTACATTTATAAACTTGGAGTTATAAGGATTAACACATACTAACGGGCAGTGTACCCGGTCATGTGTAATATGCCTTTAGATAAATCCGAGTATCGTCCCAAGAGCTGTTGTTCTGACAAACTAAGATAAGTGCTAAAAGGGGTATTAGTTGAATAGAGTATATAGTAACCAAGACATAAAATAAACAAAAGAGGAAATAAAGATACTAGGGTTCAAGATAGGTCACTAAGATACTAAGGCAAGCATATTCATATTTTAGTGTTCTATGCAGCGGGTGCAAGTCAATAAGAGTCAAATGGTCATATCGTCAACCCTATCTTGCACCTTGTCCTATCCTCGACTATTGTAAAGCCGAGAGTTCATCGGTCAAGATACAAGAGTCATTAAGTGCCATGTTTAATAGACTTGTTCTAGTGGAACCCGGCATGGTCAGATCTTAGATTCCCTCTAGCTTCTTAAGCATATCTGGTTGGTAGGTGGTCCTAGGGTTAATTCGCACATAAGGAAAGATAGTATTATGGCCAATTCTTACCAATACCCACAACCTACTAGTCTAGGGTCCTAGGGTTAATTCAACTAGACTAAGTAGATTCAACCAAGCTTATACACTACCGAAATGAAAGAATAACGAACAAGCTAAGATAACGTCTACATAGATAAATATGAATAATAAACTAAAACCAAATCTTAGTAAAGAAAATTCATGAATGTAAAACAAAATAGAATTCGAACATGTGTTAGACTAGGTAGTTCCTACTCTAATTATACACCATCTCTCTAGCCTTCGTGGTCTTCACTCTTCTTCTGGGTCGTTCTCCCCAAACCCTAGTGCAGGTTTGGGGGAGAGGAACTTGACAAATTGTGGACGAATTTCCCTTGGTATTTATAGGGCTCGTCTTTGCTACGACATAGTCGTATGGTAGGACTACGCCGTAATCCTTGTTATAACCTCTACGGCGTAGCTGGTTGAAATGCTACGCCGTAGTCTTCGTAGAATAATTCCTACGCCGTAACTCAATGACTTGTTACGGGCGTAGGGCTCATATCTTCAACATTACGCCGTAGTCCAATTACTAACTACGGCGTAGCCTTTGATTATCTCTGTTACGCCGTAGCTCATTTGCTTGCTACGGCGTAGTCTTCATTTCTTTGGGTGAAACATCTAACGGTGTAGTATCATCACTTAACTAGACCGCAGTGTTTGTGTCTTCAACGTAACTTTAAGCGTAATTCCCACTCTTAAGCCAATAAATCATCAATAACGTACTTCTACTCATCTTTACCCTGAAACCAAAATAGGAAGAAATAAGAGTGTATATTCTTCATATAAAATAGAATAGATGAGTAATTCAAAGGGAAATTAACGCTTAAATCATGGGTAAATTTGATGTTATCAGCTATCTTGGAGAACCTTCGATGAACCTTCGGTAATAGCCGGCGAGTCCTAAGAACTGGCGTACCTCTGTGGATGTCATAGGTGTCGCCCAATCCTTGATTGACTCAATCTTGGCAGGATCAACGTGAA
This sequence comes from Artemisia annua, assembly GCA_014162995.1. Taxonomy (NCBI): domain Eukaryota; kingdom Viridiplantae; phylum Streptophyta; class Magnoliopsida; order Asterales; family Asteraceae; genus Artemisia; species Artemisia annua. The sequence goes on along the minus strand of LBNU01003654.1, from coordinate 144,834 downwards.
TTCCCTGATTGTCAATCACGTGACCTAGAAACTGCACAGTAGATATCCAAAACTCACACTTCGAGAATTTGGCATATAACTCCTCCTTCTTTAATAACTCTAAGATTAGCTTGAGGTGTTCCTCGTGCTCTTTCTCATTCTTAGAGTATATCAAGATGTCATCAATGAACACAATGACGAATTTATCCAAGTACGACTTACACACTCGATTCATGAGGTCCATGAATATTGCGGGTGCGTTAGTTAAGCCGAATGGCATAACTTGGAATTCGAAATGGCNGGAATTTTTGCTCCTCGTTGGTATATCGTGTGTCGGTTTAGGCTTAAATGTAACTGAAATGTCCCGGTTTGACGTTTTTAGACACGTATACGTAAAATAAAGTTTTTAGCCACGTTTTTGTCAGAAATGTAATAAAATGTCATTACTTACTCAAAAAAAATATTTACTTGACTTTTACCATAGGTATTGTAGTGTCGGTTCGCGTGCGGCGTTGTTTTTCAGTAAAATGTGAGAAAGCTCTCAGTAAATTACGAAACTTGTCAGTAACTATCCGAAATGGATTAATTTATGTTTACTGACAAAAATAGACTTTTTCAGTAGTGACTGTAAGCTACAGTGTGCAGGACACCTCCCGAAAATGTTCAGAAATGTACAGAAACATGCAAAAACATGCAAAAATGTATATAATACTCAAAATAAACATAATAAATAGAAATTTATTATTAAATTAATTTATGAAAATTACCATTTGTCACAGTCTCCCCACCTTATGGGGAAATCCGTCCCGGATTTCAGTTCACGTCATTCGATGAATTCCAAAAGAGATGCGGATATTTACGCTTGATTTCCAGCTGACCTTCACGATTGGGATACGACTCGGGGCTCATATCTTCAACATTACTAACTACGGGCGTAGCCTTCATAAAATCATTCCTACGCCGTAGTCCAATTACTAACTACGGGCGTAGGGCTCATATCTTCAACATTACGCCGTAGTCCAATTACTAACTACGGCGTAGCCTTTGATTATCTCTGTTACGCCGTAGCTCATTTGCTTGCTACGGCGTAGTCTTCATTTCTTTGGGTGAAACATCTAACGGTGTAGTATCATCACTTAACTAGACCGCAGTGTTTGTGTCTTCAACGTAACTTTAAGCGTATTTCCCACTCTTAAGCCAATAAATCATCAATAACGTACTTCTACTCATCTTTACCCTGAAACCAAAATAGGAAGAAATAAGAGTGTATATTCTTCATATAAAATAGAAAAGATGAGTAATTCAAAGGGAAATTAACGCTTAAATCATGGGTAAATTTAATGTTATCAGCTATCTTGGAGAAACCTTCGATGAACCTTCGGTAATAGCCGGCGAGTCCTAAGAACTGGCGTACCTCTGTGGGTGTCATAGGTGTCGCCCAATCCTTGATTGACTCAATCTTGGCAGGATCAACGTGAATTCCCTGACTGTCAATCACGTGACCTAGAAACTGCACAGTAGATATCCAAAACTCACACTTCGAGAATTTGGCATATAACTCCTCTTTCTTTAATAACTCTAAGATTAGCTTGAGGTGTTCCTCGTGCTCTTTCTCATTCTAGAGTATATCAAGATGTCATCAATGAACACAATGACGAATTTATCCAAGTACGACTTACACACTCGATTCATGAGGTCCATGAATACTGCGGGTGTGTTAGTTAAGCCGAATGGCATAACTTGGAATTCGAAATTGCCATACCGAGTCCTGAATGCCGTCTTCGGGATATCCTCTTCCCTGACTCGAAGTTGATGGTAACCTGATCTCAGATCGATCTTGGAGTAAACCGATGAACCTTGAAGTTGATCGAACAAATCGTCGATTCTTGGAAGTGGGTATCAGTTCTTATCGTTAGCTTATTCAGCTCCCGATAATCGATACACATCCTGAGGTATTCATCCTTCTTCTTAACCAACAGAATCGGAGCTCCCCAAGGCGAAGAACTCGGCCTGATAAAACCTTTGCCTGACAATTCAGCCAACTGCTCTGACAACTCTTGCAGTTCCGTAGGTGCTAATCGGTAGGGTGCTCGCGCTACCGGCGCGGCTCCTGGCACCAAATCAATTCGGAACTCAATTTGTCGAGCTGGCGGTAGTCCAGGTAGATCTTCTGGAAAGACTTCTGGGAAATCCCTCACAATTGGCACGTCTTCCAATCGCTTCTCTGTGGGACTCTTCTCCTTCTTCTCAGAAACGTGAGCTAGAAAGAGGTAGCATCCTTTCTCGATGTACTCCTGCATCTTCGTACACGAGATGATGTTCAACCTTGACGAACGTGCACGATCACTCCGATCTCCCTCAATAATGAGAATCTCATTTTCGTAAGGTACTCTGACAATCTTTTCATCACAGATGATGACGGCGTGGTACTTCGATAACCACTCCATCCCTATGATGACGTCAAAGCTACCTAGCTCTACCGGCACGGGATCGATATTGAAATGGTGATTTAGCAAGTTTAGAGTGCATCCTCTTATAATGGTATCTACTCTCTCTAGATTCCCATTAGCTAATTCTACGTCAAAGATGTTATCTAAGGTGGTCGGGACAATACCAAGCAAAGAGCTAAATGCAGTTGACACAAAACTTCTATCTGCTCCCGTATCAAACAAAACCGATGCATAACGATTATTTAAAAGAAACGTACCCGTCACCATGTTCGGGTCGTTCTGAGCTTCCCTTCTGTCAACAGCATAAACTCTTGCAGCAGCAACTCCTCCATTGCCCTGGTTCCCAGTATTACCAGCTGTCACCTGGTTACCATCACCATTCCCTTGATTTCTAGGCTTCTTGCACTCATTGCGGTAGTGACCCTTCTCACCACAACCAAAGCAGGTGACTTCCGCTCTACGGTTGTTGGGTGGTGTTGCTTGAGCAGTAGCTAGGGATCTAGACCGACAATTCCTGGCCAAATGCCCCACTTTTTGGCAATTGCGGCACTTAACTTTACACTCCCCTTTGTGGTGTAGCTTGCAGCGGTCGCAAAGAGGTGCGTTTCTTACGTACCCTTTCTTCTCAGTCGTACCAGCTGCATAAGCCTTTGCCACTTCTTGCTTTTTGTTCTGAGAGTTACCGTTGTTTCCCTTAGAATGATCATCCCACTTTCTCTTGTGGTCGGTACTCTTTTCTGGAGCATCTTCCAATAGCTGGTCCATCAGCTTGTTGGCCGTTTCCATGGTCTTATGTAGATCCTTAGCCTTTGAGGTAGTCACACTTCCTTTTATCGACTTGGGCAATCCTCCCACATACCTCTCAATTAATCTGGTCTCAGTCTGAACCATCTCCGGACACAACAACACTAGTTCTTGAAACCTCTGGTTGTAAGCAGCCATGTTGTTATTCTGTACCTTCAAGTTCCAGAACTCTACTTCAAACTTCATAACCTCATTGCGTGGGCAATACTTCCTGAGTACCATCTCCTTGAAGACATCCCACGACATGGCATACGCAACCTCCATACCAGCTGATTTCTTGTAGTTGTTCCACCAGGTCAAAGCAGCATCCATGAAAGTGAAAGATGCATACTTAACCCGATCCTCATCACTACAGCCACTGATGTGAAACATAGTCTCTAACTCCTCAATCCATTTGAGCAAACCAATGGCTCCCTCCATTCCTCTGAATCCTCCATCCATAACCTTCTTGAATTCATTGTAGGAACAACCACGATTGTTAGTAGGTGCTCTCAAAGTTCCAGTGTTGGTAGTTGAATTATTCGCAGCAGCGAGTGCGGCGGCTACGCAATCACTGACTAGCTGGTCAAGTGTGGCATGATTCACTGCTGGTGGATTTGTCGCGGTCCTGGGTGGGACTGCATCCTCAGCATTTCTTCCTCGTGTAGCCCTTGCCGGAGTAGTATTTTCCGCAGTTCTGCTGCGCACAACTCTCGCTGGAGCTGGTGGGTTATCAGTTCGTCCTCGAGTGGCTCTGGTTGACTTTCGCTGAGGTGCCATTTATCTACATCACAAAAGATGGCGATAAATGAGATCTTGTGCATAGAAAAGAATGCTCATGAATATAAAAATATCATAGACAAGATGCAAGAATAAAGTCAACCATAGAGGAAACGAACAATCGAATAGATATACAAGCTTGTTATATTCATATCTCAAATCTGGAGTACACAAAATTACAAGCAGGTTTAGAAAATCATCACTAACTGATGACTCATCAGTTTAGTGGAAAGTACAACATCCTACGAATCTAGACTAGGCGCGGTCACACTCGACGTGCAACTGCTCAAATGCTGCTGTCATNCAACCATAGAGGAAACGAACAATCGAATAGATATACAAGCTTGTTATATTCATATCTCAAATCTGGAGTACACAAAATTACAAGCAGGTTTAGAAAATCATCACTAACTGATGACTCATCAGTTTAGTGGAAAGTACAACATCCTACGAATCTAGACTAGGCGCGGTCACACTCGACGCGCAACTGCTCAAATGCTGCTGTCATCCCTCCAATGGCAGCCTCTAAATGAGTCACACGATGCCTGAGCTCCTGGTTCTCTGCCATCACTGCACTAATCATGTACTCAGCAGTCTCAATCCTCTGCCAATGAGCATGCTCAGAACCACGGACTCTGCCCGGCATCCCTTGTGTCCGGTGCTGACCTCTCCTCAAATCTCTCACCTGAGCTCCCAACACACCAAGCTCTCTGCCATGCATCCTCTCGAAAGCCTCAAACCTAGCATGCAGTCCAACTCTCTCTCTACAGTCAGCATACAACTCCTCAAACAAAACACAAGCATCCCTGTCAACAGTCCCAACTCGCCTCTCCATACTCTGAAGGCGGTCAGACTGCTCCAATCTCTGAATCTGATCAGAATGAACCTCTAGCAACAACTCCTGGTTAGCTAACTGAACAAATACCTCATCCATGACAGTAAGCTCCTCTCCTATGGCTGGTGAGGCCGTATGTAGAGAAACTGCTGGTGATGAAGGAGGTGGCACGAGTGGAGGTGACGATGGAGTATACTCTGGACTGGCAGCCTAAACAGTATCACATGGAATGTCTACCCACTGAGTATCCCTTGAACCCTGTACCTGAGCATCCCTGGAGCTCTGTCCGATCTCAAATACACCCTGAACATCCTCCATAACACCCTTGCTCAACCGGTGCTGACTCAACCTGAACCTGAACTGAATCCTCTTCTGGATCCTCCATCGGATCCTCATCCTCATCAAAATAGGATGACACAGATCTCCGTAATCTCTGATTGGGCGGTGAATGATCTGGAGAGGAAACCGGTGAATGATCTGGTGATGGAGTGGAGGTATCCGTATAGCCATAACGGGTTGATGAGTATGTAAATATTCATTTTGTCTTATCTGAACTACTAAAACATTCAAAAACACTCAGAAATGCATCAAAATACTGAAAATATCCCAGGATTGTGTTTTATATGTTTCAGATGCAAAATGATTGAAAACAGATGAAAAACGAACAAAGTTTGCATAATTGACAATTTCAGTCCCTCAACTTTCAAAACTTGACAAAATCAGTCCCTGAGCATTTATTTTGGGTAAAAAGTCAACAAAAGTCCTTTGGAATTCAAAAGTTGTCATAATTAGTCCTTTGGTGAAAAGTTTCAAAAGTTGGCAAGTTTGGTCCCTGTACTTTCAAAATTGGCAAAAATGGTCCCTGGGATATAATTTTGGAAAATAAGCATCAAAGGTCCTTGTACTATTAAACTTTGGCAAGACTAGTCCCTTTTGGTAACTTTGGGAAGGTTGCAATTCAGGCCCCTCAACATTTCAACAAGTTACATATTTAGTCCTTGGGCTAAAAATACACTACAAACCATACGGACCCCTTTTGTTATTATAAACCCAAAACAAATCCAAGTCCAATATACAAACACAACCCAACCAGCCCTCCACTTCCCCCCTTAGCCCACCAAGCCCAACACACCCATAGCCCATTTCCCTGTTATAATAATCCCACCCCCCAGTCAATGAAACCAGTCAAACATCTCTTCCCTCCCACTCCACCAAAACCAGAAACCACCCTTGTTTTACCACCCACCATCACCACTTGCTTCCACCGCCCAAAACCATCACATCCACCTAACAAAACAACTACCATAAATGCACCACCCCCTTGCATATTAACAGTCCAATTGGGAGTATTTTATTTTGGCGCCAAATTCGTTTCAAAGGCTAGGATCAATTCTACACATCCAATGGTTGAGATTATTGCTGGGAAGACTCAAGTGGGACCCACAAGACCATATTTGCCCCTATAAAAGGAAGATGAAGAAGAGAAGACCAAAAGTAGTTTTTTAGTAGAATTTTCATGATCGTTTTATGTAATTTCAATCTTCTGTTGTAAAACTTAGTTTAAGGAGTTAGTTTTTATCATTTTCAGTGTTCTATGAATGCTTTCTAATATTAATTTCAAAATCAATTGTTGGAATTCAGAATTTGCAAATTTAGTGAAAATCTCATTTGCATATTAATGTTGTTAAAAGCTGTTGTTTATTGGTTGTTTAAGCTCAAATAAGTCACTACTAAACTCTTATAAGTTTCTTAATCATTAAAAACAGTTGGACTCATAAAACTAAAAAATACAAAAAAAAAATCAAGAAAAGTAGTGAGAAAATAAAAAAAATTCAGAAGAGAAGAAGAAAGAAGCAAGAAGAATGGTTGACTCTGGATGGCTTGGGTTATAGTGCTTCTCGGGAAGCTATAGGAATTGTTCTTGGTCCATGGTTCTGTGTTTTCAGCTGGATAGCATGTTGTAAGCTCCTTATCAATTACTTGCATTTTACTGTAGCCCTTAGTTAATCTGTTTTATCTTTGTCAATTTATGTTTATTTGCTGTAATAGAGTTGATATATGTTGGTTAAGACCCTGCTTGTTCATTTGAAATGCTTGTTGCCAATTGTTATTGCTTCACTGCCATATGAGTATAAATTTGATTGATGTTGTTCTGCTGTTGTTGCTGGTGATTTTATGCTTAAATGGTCATATGCTATCATGATTTAACCTTGTGGATCAAATTCTTAGCATGAATCACCATTTTGTAGTGAAAATCTCACTATCATCTTTTTAAAAGGGGTGTTTGGTTCTAATTGTTTTTCTGTGTTATGCTTTGTTTTAGTAGCAACCTTTAGTATAGATAACTTGCATTAGGTCTTATTGTGTCACTTTAACCTTAAAATCCAGTACTTGTTTATATAAAAGTCAAAATCATTTATAAAACCTCACAACAGGTTAACTGTTAGGACTTGGGATTGCCAAATCTCCATTTTTGTTGGAGAAAGTGTTTAGACTACTAGGTTTAGGCTTATAATAACTTTAAACATCACCTGTAGTCACCTAGGATCATTCTAAGTTCATATTAGTCAACATTTGCAAGTTTATGAAAAAGTCAAATTGCACATCTGCTAAAATGGGATGAGTTTCTAAGGTTTCTGTAGGGTTCAATTTAGACTAAAATTGGTTAATTCTTGTTATTGTGTGTTCTTTGGTTGCTTGTTTATCTGATTCAACAAGAAAATCTCATTTTACAACTCAATTGATCATTAAAAAGTGAGCTCAAAGTTGCCTGTTTGACCCATAACCTCCCCTGTACCCAGTGTGCACACCCAACTTCACAAGCTTGCACAGTGTTCATTAGTGGGCCCACCCTTTGCTTATTGGCTTTTTAGAGACCTAAACCAGCTCACTCAATAGTTCAGTGCTTATTTTTGGGTTTGGAACCTTTGCCCCTAGCTTTTCTTGGTCTCCAAGTTACCCACACCTCACTGAGCACACTGAGTACTCAGTGTTTGCATCCAACTTTACAAGACCACCCTTGGCTTATTTTTAAGCCTTAAGCTTTGCTTATTGGCTTATTGGTTAGTCCCCCAGCCCAACTTATTAGACCAAACCTCATTGTGGACCCCTGGTCACCCCTGTGGGCCCCACACAGGGCTGCAGATAGTCTCATTTTTGCCTATTTGATCTGTCAAAAAAAAGCATAAGAGCTTATTTGTGTTTGTTGGCTTAATCAGTGTGATTTCTCAGTTGTTTTGGCTTATTTTACATATATATCAGTTGTATTCAGCTTATTTTACCTGTGGAAGCTTATTTTCATCAAAAAAATCCATATAAAATCCAAATAATCCATTTGTCAAGAACAAAAGCTTGCACAAAGCTCATTTTTGAGCTTAAGCAAAAGTGTTTTCACAAAAGTCACTCATTTTCAGCATATAAACAGTTTTTAAAAAGAAAAATCACAAAATCATCATTTTTTAAAATAGTGATAGCTTCTATTTAAGCCATTTGGCTTATTGTTCAGCTTTTTCAAAAAGCATTTTCCATTTTTATATTTTTCATAAGTTTCTGACATCCTTTAGTATTTCTAGTAATTTTCTCAGATTTTTATCTTCTAATTTAGTATTTATTATAATTAAAATTAGTTTAAATAATAATTAAGTAATATTAGTTAATTAAATAGTTTTATTAATTTTTATTAAACACTAGTATCTTTTTATATTTTCCTAGGTTTTATAAATCATAGAGTATGTTTAGAAAATATTTTCATAATTGTTACTATTAATTTTCTATTTTTATTAATTAATTAGTTTAACTAGCTTTTAAGTAATAACTAAGTTAATAATTAGTAAAATAGTGTAATAATAATTTTTATAAACTTTTTATAATTTTTTAGGATTCCTGTGAAGGTTAATTAGTTTTATAAAATATTCCTTAATTTTCTAAGTCAATAGTATTATTAGTAATTTAAATTAGTTAATTAGTTTAATTAGTTTAATTAGTAATAAATTAATATTAAATTCAAAAAAAGACAAAAAGATATATTTTTAGTTTTTATATTATTTTTAAGTTATTTTAGAATTTTTAAAAATAAATTTTCATTTTCTTAGCTTAATTTAATATTATATTATATTTAGTTTAATTTAGATATTAATAATAAGTAATTAAATAGTTTTAAATTAATATTAAATAATAAAATAATCAAAAAAATAATTTTCTTTTTTATAAAATTTTCTTTTTATATTAAGTTTGTAAAAAGTCATTTTCACCCCCTGTAGTTTGTTTTTGTTTAATTCCCATTTTTCCAGCACGCATTTACATTTGTTTTAATTTTGATTACGTTTT
>LBNU01003654.1:113797-128992 GCA_014162995.1 Artemisia annua | reverse complement strand
GTCTAAGTAAACACAACTTTTCTTCATATAGTTTTCACAACCAAATAGTTTAGTTATTTTATTTTACTTGTAATTGTAGTAATTTTGGGTTAGTTGACTAGCAACTAACTCCGCCCACTCCTTCAAAGCCGAGATTTTACTTGCTTTCCTAAAAATATAAAAATACAAAAAGAATCTTCCTTCACCCTTAGACCTATTAGAGTAGTTTTTCTGTCCTAACGAACACTATTCCCTGTGAGAGAACGATCAATCCCCCGTACTTACCACTATCCTATACTACATCAGTCAGGTACACTGCCTGGTGGGGTTGTAAGCCTCTTGAGATCCCTTGAGAGGTAAAACCTGTTGTAAGGTCACAAAACTAAGCATCAGATACATAAAATATTACCACCGCAAACCAAGGCAGAATACCACCCAACTGGGGGTATGACCATTAATAAGTTCCCAAACAAAAGATTAAAACTTGCCTTTGTGTCCTTGTGAATTGGTGTACCTTTTTCAAAGAAGCCATTCATATTGTGATTATTGGTTTAAGTTCTCTGTCTTTTTGCCTCGGTCTTGTTTTAATTGTGATTATTTTTAGTGCATGTGCACTCGTTCCCAGTCAAGGAGAAATCGTCGAAGAAGCATAGCTGAACTGCTTGCAATTACAGAAGAACCCGTTATCATGGCGGCTGAGCCTACCATGAATGAGCTTCTCCAAGCACCCATCGAGGGTTACGGAGATGCTATCATTGTTCCGGCCATAGTGGCCGAGAATTTTGAGCTTAAAACCGGGTTGATAAACCTAGTAACCTCGCGTCAATTCTATGGTTTTGAAAGAGACGATCCTCAAGATCACATTCGATGGTTTAACAAAATCACATCCACCATCAAATGTAAAAACGTTCCTGAAGATGCAATCAAACTTCTTCTTTTCCCGTTTTCCCTCGATGGGGCAGCCCGGATTTGGCTTGACAAACAACCCCCTCGATCGATTGAAACATGGGAAGATTTGGTTAAGAAGTTCGTGAATGAATTCTTTCCTCCTTCTAAAACCACAGCTCTTAAGAATGAGATCATGAAATTCACACAGAAATTTGATGAATCATTCAGTGAGGCATGGGACCGTTTCAAGGAATTGCTTCGCAAATGTCCTCATCACGGTTTCTCCGAGTTGATGCAACTCGACACTTTCTATAATGGTGTGAGCCAAACCGATCAAGACTCCCTCAATTCATCTTCTGGAGGTAATTTCTTGAATCGAACTACAAAGGACTCTTTAGCGATCATTGAGAATAAATCTAAGGCCCGCATTCCACGAAGCAAGTCGGTTGTTTCCCAAGTGAATGTTGGTCCTTCTACCTCATCGCCCGTGGCTCAGTCTAGCACCGATGCTAGACTTGTGATGAGGTGAAAAGTGTACCCATTTTAGGGGGTCATTTAAGCCCTAATTCATGTTAATATGATCAAATATTGCCTTAAATCGTTCCTTTTGTCATTTTAGGTACTTTTGAGAAGAATTCTGGAAAACGCCTCATTTTGGACGTTTTTGGAGCATAAAGTGAAGAAAACCACAAAGTCTCAAAAGAATGCTGGAAATCCTTCCTGACGGCGTCAGAGTCACAAGGTGACGCCGTCAGCCAACCAAGACAAAGGAGTGGATTCTGACTATACGTGACGCCCTAAGAAGAAAATGTGAAAATAACACCTGACGGCGTCAGGTGTTGTGGATCCTAGGCCGTCAGGTGTTAAGTTAAAGAGAGACGGCCCAGCTAAGTTTTGTACGTGACGACGTCAGAGATGGATCTAGGTGATCCGAGAACCCTAATGGCGGCGAGCTGACGGCGTCAGAGCCTATAACCTGACGCCGTCAGAATGTATTTTTTATATATACTTTTCTATTTTTCATTCATTGGTGTGCAACTTTTTGGGAACAAACCCTAGACGATTTTATCAGCTTTTTCAAGGGTTTTTCACCCTTGAGTCTTCCATGTTCAATTAAAGATAAGTCTCCCTTCAAATTAATCAATATGTCTATGTGTTGGTTAATTATATCTTATGCTTGTCTTTCAATTAACATGCTAGGCTAGATTTATCTTGTGTTTGCTTAGATCTAATGAAACCTAACTATTGATTATTGGTTGTTGGTGTGTTATTAATTGTATTGGATGATTGTTTATCGATGTTAGGCTTAAGAAAACTGGCTAACCTCCTATACGGTAACTTGCTTGAACGTCTTAAGAAACATGAACCAATGCGTATTAGGTTATTATGGTTGTATTTAATGCATGAGTGAATTCTAATGATCCCATGTTAGGAGCTTCTTAGCCGGCTCGACATAGGAGTGAAGTAGGAGCTTATAGAGTTGGGGAAGTATGTACGCCACCCCACGAATGGTATTAACAAATACACCCGTCATCCACGCAATTAATACACACTAACCAACCGGCAAAAGATAGTTAGGGAGTAAGGAAATCTAAGTAAACACACTTGTCTCCATATAAGTTTCACAACCACTTAGTTTTTGTTATTTTATTTTATTTGCAATAGTAGTTTTTGGGTTAGTTGGCTAACAACTAATTCCGCCCACTCCTTCAAACCCGAGGTTTTACTTGCTTTCATAAAATATAAAAAATACAAAAATAATCTTCCCTCACCCTTAGACCTATTAGAGTAGTTTTTCATACCTAACGAACACTATTCCCTGTGGAGAACGATCAATCGCCCGTACTTACCACTACACTATACTACATCGGTCAGGTACACTGCCTGGTGGGGTTGTAAGCCTCTTGAGATCCCTCGAGAGGTAAAACTTGTTGTAAGGTTGCAAAACCACGCATCAACTTGACAAACTCACGGAGGCTATTCACGCTTTGGTTCTCACCAAACATAAGAAAGTTTCTTCTCCTCAAACTTCTCCACAAGCTGATGTCAAAAAGATAGAAGTTTGTGTCACTTGTGGTGGTCCACACGCATATTACAATTGTACTACCACCGATGGCTATCCATTTGAAATTAATGCGATAGCCGGGAGTTCCAACCAAGGAGGTAACCAATACCGTCTTCAAGTGGAACCTAACTACCGTGCTAGCAACCAAAGTGGACCACCCAGATTTCCTCCACCCAACAATCCAAATAGGTTTAATCCTAATCCATCAAGAGGGCAAAACATGCAAAATCAATTTCATGCCCCAAACAATCAATACCCACCCCAAAGGGGGAATCAAGGGTATTCAGCTCCTAATTACCAAGAACCTCCCTCAAATGAACTCACTAACTACATCAAGGTTAATGATGCCAAAATGAGGGCAATGAAAAATCAAATTTCAACTTTGAAGAATGATTTTCAATCTTCAATAACCAAGCAGGGTAATGAGCTGAAGAGTGAGCTCATGGCAACAAACAACAAAATTGATCAGTCTAAAAAAAAAATGAGAATATGTTTGCTAGTCTCATGAACCACCTCACTCCACCTTCTACCTCGGGAGGTCTCCCTGGTAACACTGTTGTCAACCCCAAGGGTGAACTCAAAGCTATCACCACACGTAGTGGTAAAGCTTATGATGGACCCCCGATTCCCACTACCTCTTCTTCTTCTCTTCCCAAGGTGGTGGAAAGTGAACCTGAGGCGACCAAGGACAAGGTGCAATATACTAGCCCACAAAGTACCGCACACGTCCATCCACAGGTTGTTCCAAAAACCAAACCCAAACCAGGAGTTGTTTTTGAACCTCCGATTTCTCCCGTTGAGAACCCTAAATCCAAACCTTCAATACCTTATCCATCACGATTAAACAAGCAAAAGCTCCGTGAAAAGGCTAGTCACCAAATGGACAAGTTCTATCAAATCTTTCAAGATTTGCACTTTGACATAAGCCTTGCGGATGCTATCATCCTGATGCCCAAATTTGCATCAATGATCAAGAACTTGTTAAGCAACAAGGAAAAACTGTATGAAATGGCAAAGACTCCATTGAGCGAGAATTGCTCAGCAGTTATCTTAAAGAAGCTTCCCGAAAAACTTAGAGATCCTGGAAAGTTTCTCATTCCGTGTGTTTTTCCAGGAATGGTTGAATGTTTCGCCTTGGCCGATCTTGGTGCAAGCATCAACCTGATGCCTCACTCAGTCTAGAAGAAACTCTCTCTTCCTGAACTCACTCCTACCTGCATGACTCTCGAGCTTGCAGATCATTCCATATCTCGTCCCCTCGGCATTGCTGAGGATGTGTCTGTGAAAGTAGGAAAGTTCCATTTTCCTGCGGATTTCGTGATTGTTGATTTCGATGCAGATCCGACGGTTCCTCTCATTTTAGGGAGGGGGATTCCTAAGAACGGGCCGTGCTTTGATCGATGTATTTGATGAAGAAATCACTCTACGTGTTGGTAATGAAGCCATCACATTCAAACTTGATCAAACTTCGAGGTACTCTTCCAATTATGACTCAGCGGAAGTTAACAGAATCGATGTCATCGATGTTGCTTCGGAAGAGTATTCTCAAGAAATTCTTGGTTTCACCGATAATTCTTTGAGTGGCAATCCCACTCCCTCCTCTCAACCTATCATTGCTAATTCTTCTCCTTCCCTAACTCAGTTTGAGGGAAGTGACTTCATCTTAGAGGAAATAGAGGCCTTTCTCAAAAGTGATTCGATTCTCGATGGAGTTGATAACCAAGAGATTGACCCGGAAAGGGATATCCTTCTCCTTGAGAAACTGTTGAATGAAGATCCCTCTCCTCCTCCTGTTCTTCCACAAAAACTTCATAACGAGGAAATCAAATATGTTGAGAAAACTGCTGAATTTCCAGAGGTCGAACTTAAGGACTTACCACCTCATCTCGAATACACATTTCTGGAGAGTGATGATAAATTACCCGTCATAATTGCAAAAGACTTAAAAGATGAGGAAAAAGCTGCTCTCATAAAGGTCTTGAAGTCACATAAGCAAGCAATTGCTTGGAAACTCTCCGATATCAAGGGTATTAACCCTGAATTCTGTACTCACAAAATCTTAATGGAAGATGACTTTAAACTAGCAGTTCAACAACAGAGAAGAGTTAATCCAAAAATCCATGAGGTTATCAAACAAGAAGTTATCAAACTTCTTGATGCCGGATTGATTTACCCTATCTCTGATAGTCCTTGGGTTAGTCCCATTCACTGCGTTCCAAAAAAGGGTGGCATTACTGTTGTCACAAATGAAGAAAACGAGTTGATTCCAACTCGATTGGTTACGGGATGGCGAGTGTGCATTGACTATCGAAAGTTAAATGACGCCACCCGTAAAGACCATTTTCCTCTACCCTTCATGGACCAAATGCTCGAGAGATTAGCGGGAAACGAGTACTATTGTTTCCTAGACGGTTTCTCGGGTTACTTCCAGATTCCCATTGATCCGCAGGATCAAGAAAAGACCACCTTTACATGCCCCTACGGAACTTTTGCCTACCGACGTATGCCATTTGGCTTATGTAATGCTCCAGGCACGTTCCAAAGGTGTATGATGGCCATATTCCACGACATGATCGGGAAAACTATGGAGGTCTTTATGGATGATTTCTCGGTCATTGGGGATTCTTTCCAATCATGTCTCTCCCATTTAGAAGACATGCTTAAACGGTGTGAAGACACCAATCTTTGTCTAAATTGGGAGAAGAGTCACTTTATGGTCAAAGAGGGCATTGTCCTCGGCCATAAGATTTCTAAGAGCGGGATTGAGGTCGACAGAGCTAAAGTCGATGTCATTGCTAAATTACCTCATCCCACCACTGTCAAAGGTGTCAGGAGTTTTCTTGGTCATGTCGGATTCTATCGTAGATTCATACAAGATTTTTCTAAAATCGCCCGGCCTATGACTCATCTTCTTGAGAAAGATGCTCCTTTCATCTTCTCTCCCGAGTGCATCGAAGCTGTTGAAACATTAAAGAAAAAGCTTACCGAAGCACCCATCTTAGTTGCCCCCGATTGGGACTTGCCTTTTGAACTCATGTGTGATGCAAGTGATTTTGCTATAGGTGCGGTCTTGGGGCAACGAAAAACAAAATACTTTCAGCCTATACATTACGCAAGTAAAACTATGAATGAGGCTCAGACTCATTACACCACAACGGAAAAAGAACTATTAGCCGTGGTGTATGCTTTTGAGAAGTTTCGGCCATACTTAATCTTGACAAAATGCATAGTGTATACGGATCACTCGGCTCTGAAATATCTCTTTGCCAAACAAGATGCAAAGCCGAGATTGCTCCGATGGGTTCTCCTCCTGCAAGAATTTGATATCATCCGTGATAAAAAAGGAGCTGAGAACCTAGCAGCTAATCATCTGTCCCGATTAGAAAACCCTCACCAAGATGTGTTCGAGAAAAAGGAAATAAATGAAACATTTCCTCTCGAGACACTCAATGCGGTTTCTTTTCGTGGTGATTCTACTACCCCATGGTTTGCCGACTTTGCAAACTACCATGCGGGTAACTTTGTCGTGAAAGGGATGTCGTCCCAACAGAAAAACAAATTCTTCAAAGACATTAAACATTACTTCTGGGACGACCCCTACTTATTCAAAATCTGTGCCGATCAAGTCATCAGACGGTGTGTCCACAGCCAAGAAGCCATGGATATTCTTAAAGCTTGTCATGACGGACCCACGAGGGGACATCATAATCCAAATTACACCGCCAAAAAGGTGTTTGATTCCGGTTTCTACTGGCCCACAATCTACAAGGATGCTCATGACTTAGTCAAAGCTTGTGACGCTTGTCAGCGTCACGGGAATATTTCAAAGAAGGATGAGATGCCTCAAAACGCCATCCAAGTCTGTGAAATTTTTGACGTCTGGGGCATTGACTTTATGGGGCCATTTCCATCATCTCGAGGAAACAAATACATACTCGTGGCTGTTGACTACTTGTCAAAATGGGTTGAGGCGAAAGCATTACCCACCAATGATGCCCGAGTAGTCGTGAAATTCTTGAAATCTCTTTTTGCTAGGTTCGGAACTCCACGTGCCATCATTAGTGATCGTGGTACACACTTCTGCAATGACAAATTTGATAAAGTCATGCAAAAGTACGGTGTAACTCACCGTCTTTCCACTGCGTATCACCCCCAAACAAGTGGGCAGGTGGAGGTAACGAACCGTGGTATTAAAAGGATTCTGGAGAGGACAGTAGGAGAAAATCGTGCCTCTTGGTCGGATAAACTAGATGATGCACTCTGGGCCTTCCGTACTGCATACAAAACACCCATCGGGTGTACTCCTTACAAGCTTGTATACGGAAAGGCGTGTCATCTGCCGATCGAGCTTGAGCACAAAGCCTACTGGGCCTTGAAGCATGCTAACTTTGACATCCAAACTGCGGGTGATCACCGTAAAGTTCAGCTGAACGAATTAAATGAACTTCGTGATCAGGCATACGAGAACTCTTTGATCTACAAAGAAAAGACAAAGAAGATTCATGACTCCAAGATTAAGAACCGCGTTTTCAACGTCGGTGATCGAGTCCTTCTTTTCAATTCTAGATTGAAGATTTTCTCGGGTAAACTCAAAACCCGTTGGTCTGGAACGTTCACTATCACTAAAGTATTCCCATACGGTACCGTTGAGCTATCTCAAAATGACGGTCCAAATTTCAAAGTGAATGGCCATCGGTTAAAGCACTACTTTGGAGAGGACATACCACCCATGGTTGTCCCGGATCTTCAAACTTTCCTCATGAACCAATGAATGCGGGGATCGAGTCAAGCTAGTGACTCGGTGAACAAAAACACTAGCACAACATGGGTTTTCACCCATGTCTCTGATTTCTTTCTCTTTTCTAACACCTAAGTGTGGGGGAGTTGCCCCTGCTGTTGTTTCCATGTATATAAAGTTTCTAAAAAAAAATGGTGTTCCCACACTTGCCCAAATCTAAGCTTTTTACGTTTCAAAATGTCGGCATAATAGCCGGTACTTTGATTACTGAGGGCAATATTCAATTCCAGTGTGGGGGGGGGGGGTAATTCTGGCGAATTTGATCACATTTGTACCTTCTAGTGCCCTAATACCCCCATTTTGGCCAAAATTTTAATTTTTTTTTACTTTGTGGAAGTGCTTTGCACTAACACGACAAATGGTTATCAGTCCACCATGTCTAACCCACGTAAGGACTGGCTAATCCGAGAGCAAACGGCTCTAGGTAAAGATACCTCAAATCCGTTTATGGCTGACAATTTGCCAAAAATTGTATGGTATTCAGCTCACCATATCTTTGATCGTGAAGAGTTGGCTAGCCCGCAAGGTTATGGCTTATGGTAAAAGCAGTGGAAAACCATAAGCAAATGGCTAGTCCAGAAGCAAACGGCTACTCCAGAAGCAAATGGCTTTTGGTAAAGACAAATCAAAACCGTTGACAGCTGATGGTTTGCTCAAAATCATTTGGTTATCAGTGTACCAAAGTATCATACTAAAACATTTGGCTACTCCAGAAGTAATGGCTTTTGGTAAAGAGACATCAAATCCATTAAATTTTCATAAAAGATTGCTAGGGACTAGCAATATTTTAGTGTGGGGGATTGATGAGTGTGTAAATACTCATCATTTTTGTCTTATCTAAACTGCTAAAACATTCAAAAACACTCAGAAATGCATCAAAATACTGAAAATATCCCAGGATTGTGTTTTATATGTTTCAGATGCAAAATGATTGAAAACAGATGAAAAACGAACAAAGTTTGCATAATTGGCAGTTTCAGTCCCTCAACTTTCAAAACTTGACAAAATCAGTCCCTGAGCATTTATTTTGGGTAAAAAGTCAAAAAAAATCCTTTGGAATTCAAAAGTTGTCATAATTAGTCCTTTGGTGAAAAGTTTCAAAAGTTGGCAAGTTTGGTCCCTGTACTTTCAAAATTGGCAAAAATGGTCCCTGGGATATAATTTTGGAAAATAAGCATCAAAGGTCCTTGTACTATTCAACTTTGGCAAGATTAGTCCCTTTTGGTAACTTTGGGAAGGTTGCAATTCAGGCCCCTCAACATTTCAGCAAGTTACATATTTGGTCCTTGGGCTAAAAATACACTACAAACCATACGGAGCCCTTTTGTTATTATAAACCCAAAACAAATCCAAGTCCAATATACAAACACAACCCAACCAGCCCTCCACTTCCCCCCTTAGCCCACCAAGCCTAACACACCCATAGCCCATTTCCCTGTTATAATAATCCCACCCCCAAGTCAACGAAACCAGTCAAACATCTCTTCCCTCCCACTCCACTAAAACCAGAAACCACCCTTGTTTTACCACCCACCATCACCACTTGCTTCCACCGCCCAAAACCATCACATCCACCTAACAAAACAACTACCATAAATGCACCACCCCCTTGCATATTAACAGTCCAATTGGGAGTATTTTATTTTGGCGCCAAATTCGTTTCAAAGGCTAGGATCAATTCTACACATCCAATGGTTGAGATTATTGCTGGGAAGACTCAAGTGGGACCCACAAGACCCATATTTGCCCCTATAAAAGGAAGATGAAGAAGAGAAGACCAAGAGTAGTTTTTTAGTTGAATTTTCATAATCGTTTTTATGTAATTTCAATCTTCTGTTGTAAAACTTAGTTTAAGGAGTTAGTTTTTATCATTTTCAGTGTACTATGAATGCTTTCTAATATTAATTTCAAAATCAATTGTTGGAATTCAGAATTTGCAAATTTAGTGAAAATCTCATTTGCATATTAATGTTGTTAAAAGCTGTTGTTTATTGGTTGTTTAAGCTCAAATAAGTCACTACTAAACTCTTATAAGTTTCTTAATCATTAAAAACAGTTGGACTCATAAAACTAAAAAATACAAAAAAAAAATCAAGAAAAATAGTGAGAAAATAAAAAAAAATTCAGAATAGAAGAAGAAAGAAGCAAGAAGAATGGTTGACTCTGGATGGCTTGGGTTATAGTGCTTCTTGGGAAGCTATAGGAATTGTTCTTGGTCCATGGTTCTGTGTTTTCAGCTGGATAGCATGTTGTAAGCTCCTTATCAATTACTTGCATTTTACTGTAGCCCTTAGTTAATCTGTTTTATCTTTGTCAATTTATGTTTATTTGCTGTAATAGAGTTGATATATGTTGGTTAAGACCCTGCTTGTTCATTTGAAATGCTTGTTGCCAATTGTTATTGCTTCACTGCCATATGAGTATAAATTTGATTGATGTTGTTCTGCTGTTGTTGCTGGTGATTTTATGCTTAAATGGTCATATGCTATCATGATTTAACCTTGTGGATCAAATTCTTAGCATGAATCACCATTTTGTAGTGAAAATCTCACTATCATCTTTTTAAAAGGGGTGTTTGGTTCTAATTGTTTTTCTGTGTTAGGCTTTGTTTTAGTAGCAACCTTTAGTATAGATAACTTGCATTAGGTCTTATTGTGTCACTTTAACCTTAAAATCCAGTACTTGTTTATATAAAAGTCAAAATCATTTATAAAACCTCACAACAAGTTAACTGTTAGGACTTGGGATTGCCAAATCTCCATTTTTGTTGGAGAAAGTGTTTAGACTACTAGGTTTAGGCTTATAATAACTTTAAACATCACCTGTAGTCACCTAGGATCATTCTAAGTCATATTAGTCAACATTTGCAAGTTTATGAAAAAGTCAAATTGCATATCTGCTAAAATGGGATGAGTTTCTAAGGTTTCTGTAGGGTTCAATTTAGACTAAAATTGGTTAATTCTTGTTATTGTGTGTTCTTTGGTTGCTTGTTTATCTGATTCAACAAGAAAATCTCATTTTACAACTCAATTGATCATTAAAAAGTGAGCTCAAAGTTCCCTGTTTGACCCATAACCTCCCCTGTACCCAGTGTGCACACCCAACTTCACAAGCTTGCACAGTGTTCATTAATGGGCCCACCCTTTGCTTATTGGCTTTTTAGAGACCTAAACCAGCTCACTCAATAGTTCAGTGCTTATTTTTGGGTTTGGAACCTTTGCCCCTAGCTTTTCTTGGTCTCCAAGTTACCCACACCTCACTGAGCACATTGAGTGCTCAGTGTTTGCATCCAACTTTACAAGACCACCCTTGGCTTATTTTTAAGCCTTAAGCTTTGCTTATTGGCTTATTGGTTAGTCCCCCAGCCCAACTTATTAGACCAAACCTCATTGTGGACCCCTGGTCAACCCTGTGGGCCCCACATAGGGCTGCAGATAGTCCCATTTTTGCCTATTTGATATGTGAAAAAAAAAGCATAAGAGCTTATTTGTGTTTGTTGGCTTAATCAGTGTGATTTCTCAGTTGTTTTGGCTTATTTTACATACATATCAGTTGTATTCAGCTTATTTTACCTGTGGTAGCTTGTTTGTAGCTTATTTTCATCAAAAAAATCCATATAAAATCCAAATAATCCATCTGTCAAGAACAAAAGCTTGCACAAAGCTTATTTTTGAGCTTAAGCAAAAGTGTTTTCACAAAAGTCACTCATTTTTAGCATATAAACAGTTTTCAAAAAGAAAAATCACAAAATCATCATTTTTTAAAATAGTGATAGCTTCTATTTAAGCCATTTGGCTTATTGTTCAGCTTTTTCAAAAAGCATTTTCCATTTTTATATTTTTCATAAGTTCCTGACATCTTTCAGTATTTCTAGTAATTTTCTCAGATTTTATCTTCTCATTTATTATTTATTATAATTAAAATTAGTTTAAATAATAATTAAGTAATATTAGTTAATTAAATAGTTTATTAATTTTTATTAAACACTAGTATCTTTTTATATTTTTCCTAGGTTTTATAAATCATAGAGTATTTTTAGAAAATATTTTCATAATTGTTACTTTTTATTTTCTATTTTTATTAATTAATTAGTTTAACTAGCTTTTAAGTAATAACTAAGTTAATAATTAGTAAAATAGTGTAATAATAATTTTTATAAACTTTTTATAATTTTTTAGGATTCCTGTGAAGGTTAATTAGTTTAATAAAATATTCCTTAATTTTCTAAGTCATTTGTAGTATTATTAGTAATTTAAATTAGTTAATTAGTTTAATTAGTTTAATTAGTAATAAATTAATATTAAATTCAAAAAAAGACAAAAAGATATATTTTTAGTTTTTATATTATTTTTAAGTTATTTTAGAATTTTTAAAAATAAATTTTCATTTTCTTAGCTTAATTTAATATTATATTATATTTAGTTTAATTTAGATATTAATAATAAGTAATTAAATAGTTTTAAATTAATATTAAATAATAAAATAATCAAAAAAATAATTTCTTTTTTATAAATTTTNATCTATAAAACCTCACAACAGGTTAATTGTTAGGACTTGGGATTGCCAAATCTCCATTTTTGTTGGAGAAAGTGTTTAGACTACTAGGTTTAGGCTTATAATAAGTTTAAACATCACCTGTAGTCACCTAGGATCATTCTAAGTTCATATTAGTCAACATTTGCAAGTTTATGAAAAAGTCAAATTACACATCTGCTAAAATGGGATGAGTTTCTAAGGTTTCTGTAGGGTTCAATTTAGACTAAAATTGGTTAATTCTTGTTATTGTGTGTTCTTTGGTTGCTTGTTTATCTGATTCAACAAGAAAATCTCATTTTACAACTCAATTGATCATTAAAAAGTGAGCTCAAAGTTGCCTGTTTGACCTATAACCTCCCCTGTACCCAGTGTGCACACCCAACTTCACAAGCTTGCACAGTGTTCATTAGTGGGCCCACCCTTTGCTTATTAGGCTTTTAGAGACCTAAACCAGCTTACACAATAGTTCAGTGCTTATTTTTGGGTTTGGAACCTTTGCCCATAGCTTTTCTTGGTCTCCAAGTTACCCACACCTCACTGAGCACACTGAGTGCTCAATGTTTGCATCTAACTTTACAAGACCACCCTTGGCTTATTTTTAAGCCTTAAGCTTTGCTTATTGGCTTATTGGTTAGTCCCCCAGCCCAACTTATTAGACCAAACCTCATTGTGGACCCCCGGTCACCCCTGTGGGCCCCACACAGGGCTGCAGATAGTCCCATTTTTGCCTATTTGATCTGTGAAAAAAAAGCATAAGAGCTTATTTGTGTTTGTTGGCTTAATCAGTGTGATTTCTCAGTTGTTTTGGCTTATTTTACATATATATCAGTTGTATTCAGCTTATTTTACCTGTGGTAGCTTATTTGTAGCTTATTTTCATCAAAAAAATCCATATAAAATCCAAATAATCCATCTGTCAAGAACAGAAGCTTGCACAAAGCTTATTTTTGAGCTTAAGCAAAAGTGTTTTCACAAAAGTCACTCATTTTTAGCATATAAACAGTTTTTAAAAAGAAAAATCACAAAATCATCATTTTTTAAAATAGTGATAGCTTCTATTTAAGCCATTTGGCTTATTGTTCAGCTTTTTCAAAAAGCATCTTCCATTTTTATATTTTTCATAAGTTCCTGACATCTTTTATTATTTCTAGTAATTTTCTCAGATTTTTATCTTCTCATTTAGTATTTATTATAATTAAAATTATTTTAAATAATAATTAAGTAATATTAGTTAATTAAATAGTTTTATTAATTTTTATTAAACACTAGTATCTTTTTATATTTTTAGAAAATATTTTCATAATTGTTACTGTTCATTTTCTATTTTTATTAATTAATTAGTTTAACTAGCTTTTAAGTAATAACTAAGTTAAAAATTAGTAAAATAGTGTAATAATAATTTTTATAAACTTTTTATAATTTTTTAGGATTCCTGTGAAGGTTAATTAGTTTTATAAAATATTCCTTAATTTTCTAAGTCATTTGTAGTATTATTAGTAATTTAAATTATTTAATTAGTTTAATTAGTTTAATTAGTAATAAATTAATATTAAATTCAAAGAAGACAAAAAGATATATTTTTAGTTTTTATATTATTTTTAAGTTATTTTAGAATTTTTAAAAATAAATTTTCATTTTCTTAGCTTAATTTAATATTATATTATATTTAGTTTAATTTAGATATTAATAATAAGTAATTAAATAGTTTTAAATTAATATTAAATAATAAAATAATCAAAAAAATAATTTTCTTTTTTATAATTTTTTTTTATATTAAGTTTTTAAAAAGTCATTTTCACCCCCTGTAGTTTGTTTTTGTTTAATTCCTATTTTTCCAGCACGCATTTACATTTGTTTTAATTTTGATTACGTTTTTAGTTTAAAACTGTTATTTATCTCATTTCCATTAGTGTAAATCAATCCAAATCATTATCTGTTTACTTTCCCGATCACTAAATCATTCAAACGTTTGTCAAAACACAATTTCAATCTCGATGAGACATAACGATCCGGGAATACACTATGCTTGCACCGGATCATAAATTGATCTCTCCTCTCTCTCAGGTTTGACCTGTTGACCACACTTGGTTAATTTGTACTGACTGTTTGGTAGGAGTCAAAATTTTGGCGCTGCTGCCGGGGAGGTTGTTGCGTGTTTTCAAAAACGTTTAAGTTTAGTGGTTTTCAAAACCCTCCTTGTACAAATCACATCACTTTGTAAATTTTTGTAAAAATCAAATCAAATCAAAAAAACAGTCATTAACACTTCTCCTGAAGTGTTAACAACACCAAAAAAATCATAAACAACAAAACCAATCGTGAAGTTAAATTACTTCGTTTTCTTTAAGATTACAACCTATACAGCTGGAATACGGAAGTTCTGACATTAAATTGCGAACTGAAAAGAGATCCATTCTTCTCTTCCGCCACCCTGCGAGTAGTCTTAAAGGAAGGATTTCGGTTAACGAATCGATTCCAAAAATAATTCCAAAAGTTTTTTTTCACACACACCCACGAAAAGCCAAAAACATTAGATACTGATGAGATGAAAAGTGTTACGCTTTTAAGGGGTCATTTAAGCCTTAATTCGTATAAATGTGATCAAATATTGCCCTAAATTGTTCCTTTTGTCATTTTAGGTACTTTTGAGAGGAATTCTGGAAAACATGCATATTTAGACGTTTTTGGAGCATAAAAGTGAAGAAAACGACAAAGTCTCAAAAGAAGCAGAAATTACAACCTGACGGCGTCAGAGTCACAAGGTGACGCCGTCAGCAAGCCTTGACAAAAGAGTGGAAACCAATTATCAAATGACGGGCAAGAAAGATTTTTGAGATTAACACCTGACGCCGTCAGGTGTTAGAAGTTGTAGGCCGTCAGGTTATGAGTTAAAGAGTGACGGCCCAGAGAGGATTAGAGAGTGACGGCG
>LBNU01003654.1:64822-101994 GCA_014162995.1 Artemisia annua | reverse complement strand
GATATTGCTAGTGAATATCTTCCTTGTTTAGAAGATATCCCTTTATCCGTTCCATAAATATGTTTTGGGCTTGGGCCTTATGGGCCAAAGCCATCCAGTTGGTAGTCCAACTGTCATGAATCTGGGCCACGCGTAGCGGGCTTAAATATTAGTATTGTTTACTAATCGGGTCCGTGACCCGGTGTAGACTATACGTCATCATAGGACAAACCTTAATTATATGGTAAACGATGGTTAGAACATAGAAGAATATTATACCAACTATTGAATAAAAAAAATAGTATTTTTATTATTTATCTTAAGTTTTTACAAACATTTACAATAAATTGTATAGCTTTACTATTGAATAAAAAAAATAGTATTTTTATTATTTATCTTAAGTTTTTACAAACATTTACAATAAATTGTATAGCTTTAACAATTTTTGTTAGAAGTTAATTTTAAAGTCTCAAATATATATATAACCGATATATATTTTGAGGCTTTTAATGGTATATATATTTGCCAATAAATGGCTCTATTTGCTTCTAAAATTAGTACGTCTGGGATTATCATTCCGTTAAATGCGGCACACTAAATTTACATGTTTCGTTTGCTTTTTTCAATAATAACGTCATCCACCCGTCTCTACTTTTCAAATTCATTCTCCATCTCCAAACACGGAAAATGCTACATCCACTCACAAATCTCACACAAAACATCCACACGCTAAGGTGTCAGGCATTGATTGGTGGGATGAGATATACTTGTCTCTCATCCCACCAGTCAGTGGCTGACACCTCAGCGTGTGGATGTTTTGTGTGGGATTTGTGAGTGGACGTAGCATCTTTGTAAAATTATGATCAACAACTGGGGTGCTCTACGTGCTGTTAGCTATAACACCATTTTATATTTAGCGAATGATGATTCATTGATTGCTCTTTAGGAAGTCGAGGAAAGAAACGTTCACGTAACGACGCACACACCGTTTTTCATGCTAATGTTGTCGCATAACATCGTATGTTGCATAACAAATACACGTTTTTCATCCCTACCAAAAAAAAAAAATTAATGTTTGCTAAAATTGTAAACGAGTATATTTTCATGTGCAAATGAATGTGCACCTCACCTCAGGTGCCTTGCATTTCCAAAATAAAGACACACAAGAAAGATCGATTTAGGGGGGAAAAAAAAGATATGAACACCAAAATGTACAAAGAAAAGTAAGTGGAATCAAAACATTATCAGATATTCAGATCCAATCCAATTATCCAAAATACACGATTGACTAAATAGTGATGAAACAATACAGAATTATATGTTAGCCAAGGTACATATGGATACCAACAGCTAACAAAAAGATACAAATAAGAGCAAAGTATATAACAGAATGAACCAGTATCGAAACACCACTTGTTTGGAAATTACCAAACTCCACCATCCTACTCCGGCCCGGTATCTGAATCAGCAGCCCTGGAGTCAGCAGAATGAAGAGCACGACTGCCACGAAAACCGGTCCCCAGTCCGCCATTTTTAGCTTCTGGTTGATGTATTTGGTTGTATGTATAAATGTATATGTGTGTGTGTGTGGGGAATGTGGTGTGAGTGTGTGATTATGGATTAGTGTATATACAGTTGGCTTTTAAGGATCAATGGTGGAAGAAGAGACAAGATAGGTATGACTATGAAAGGGGAAAAGTGAGCCATAAATTACTTACTCAAGTTATTCTGATTCAACATGAATCCCACTTGTAAAAGCCCATGTTAATGGTTTGTTTTTTAAGATTACTTGCACTTTGGACCTTGAATATTATTATATAGGTAACTTTGTTCACACATTTTTTATGTATATGATTGAATGCTACAAAACTTAATCGCATAAGCAAAGTTTCAATGTTTTTACATGCATCTAAAAATCTAAAAACGTTTATAAATATCCAACAACGATACCAAATCCTGCCGGAACAAGATATGAGGAGGTAAAATATACCTCTGGTGTCTCTACACTAGGGAAAACCCGAGGGTTATAAACTTACAGATTGAAAATTTAACGCTCAACTTAACTGCCTAACGACGTACCCTTCATAGAAGTTAATGTCATGGTCTGACTATTTTTTTCATTGAAAGAATTCACTTTTTGCCACACATCTTGAAGAAGAAAAATGAAGATTTAAAACTTTACATTATCTTGTAAAGTTGATTGAATTTACTTTACACATGGTGAAATTGATATGAAAAGCGGCTGTTTCTCGCAAATGATACACATACTGGCAACAAAACTAATAGCATATGTAAGTGACATAAAGCAGCTATGTGTGGCAGCACATGGACCTCTCCATTGTGCACACTCAGCTCAGTCCTGATATTTCCCTGGGTATATTTACTGTCAAATTGCTAATCCCCAGGACTTAAAAAGAGTACACAATATGTTAAGTAAAACATTCTTAATGTAGGAGCAAGGGATAACCAATAACCAATTCTAGATAAATGCGAGTCAGAGCTCGAAAACGATACCATGGCATTAGAACTAAAACATAAATCGACTTTTCAGCAAAATGTTGCTGTCAGAATAAGTGTTCCACAAATTGTTCTACTTGCAATTCTCAGTTACGATACCAGAAGCCAGTTAACAAACAGCACCATAAATTTTCAAAAAGACATAAAGAAGCAAGGGGAGGGGGTAATAGCCAAGTAACGAGTTGACAGTATTAAACACAGAATCCACGAGAAACTTTTCTGAATGTTCTGAAATCTAAAATCAACCTCTGTTCAAGCATAGTTCAAGCGGAATATGTCGTTGAACACGTAAAAGCTTCCTTGTTGTGTAGGCATCAAATGGAACATCTGCGCATAAACAACCAGAGAACATAAGTACGGGCACCACTTTACACATTTAAAAACTTGTAACTCCCTAAAATAATAATACAATATTTAAGAAAAAGGTTTTACACATTGTTCTCCATTTATTCTCAGTTAAAACACAACACCACCAAATACCATTATGTAAGACAAACAAACCGATGTATATTTTTAAAATTTTCATAAAGCCCAAACCCACCAAATATAACAGTGTCAGCATATAAGGTTAATATGTATCCATCCAGAACAACTTTTGTCGCATTCATGCATATACATTTCAAATATGTAGAGATAATATGACAATTAATAAGAACAAATGAAAGAAGATATTGTATAGAAACATAATTCAAGAAAAAAGTTGACAACCACATAACAAATCAAAATAAATTCATTAGTTAACTAATGCTATCTCCCTAGAAGAACCTTAACAATATCCATCTCCTATATACCATCGTCCACTATGATCTGTATCCAGTACATATGCCCATCTAATCCCTATTACTCGACGCATAACTATAGCAAGCAATGTAAAGGAACAAATATGCGCCCCTCTAGTCCTCTACCCATAAAATCTTCTCATGCCTGCGCCTATCCATGATTTCAAAAAAATTAAAAAATACACAAAAACAAAGTAACATACATATAGGCATACGTGCTAAACAGACCAGATATCAAATTTGAGTTGTAGGGGCAGCTGAAATTAACTACAAGATCATTCCCTCGAACCACAATTCACATTATGGAACTGTTATAGTAGCTGTATTTTACAAATTACCTTTACTAATAAAAGAAATGGGCTTGTCCATGATCAACTATGAATAAGTCGGCAATTTATCAACAAGGAAAATTATGCACTCATTAAGTTGTGTGTAAGAAAGGTTTGTGGGAAATTAAAACTCATTCATAACGAGTGGGTCAACATTTGAAACTTTAAACCTTTTTTTACCTGATGTACTTGGCTAATTGGCTTAAGATAAAAAAAACAACATTGCTGCAAAAATGGGGTAACACTGTTCAAGTTTCCAAGCATAGTGTTCCGTTTCAAGAAATTCTGTAACTACCTTTCTTTATAACCTAAAAGCCAACTACAGAAGTTAGAATTCCGATATGTAAATAATTCTATCCATAACATTCGAGTAAGCACGTCAAGTAAATACAAAGCAACTCCAAGTTGAAACTAAGGGTACACTGTATGCACAAGTCCAAAATGTACACTGTGGTAACAAAATTCCTCATGGACTTACGTTTTTACAAAACAAGAGCATATAAATCATGATAAAACCCTCAAAGGTCCATTTGGCAAATCATCACGCAACTGTATAGTCCTACATAAACCATTACCAACCCCTATAACCAAATGATAAAACTGTGATCCACAAACAGTCTAGGCTACAGTAACCAAACATGTAAGAGATGTTTCAACTACAAAGTGCTATTATCTATGTGAAAGGTGTTTTATATTAGCTTAATTTCTGGCTTTATGTGCTTATTTGAAATGGGAAAAGCCAATAAGCTCACTTTTTAGGGCTTATCAGCTTATCAACTTAAATAAACCATAAGCTCAACTTGAATAAGACCATAAGCCAAAGAAATAAACTAATCCAGGTTACAAAACATATTCATCTCAAAACAGATACGCAACTCAACTTCAAACAAACCATTAACACGTTACACGTATATAATACCTTACTTTCATGATAATATAGCAGCCTATATCTCAAAGACATCAAACTACCAGTGGAAACATCACATACGCCAGTTCCATCTCATTCCTATTCGCACATTGGATACCCAAACTCCCCATAACTCTGTATCACAACCATAACTCAAAACCTCACACAGTGACACGGCAAGCCACATCATCCTTATAAATCCGTAAAATCAGATACAAACTATCATCACAGACAACTTCCTTAAAACCTACAAACACATTCCTATGACACTGTCCAAATCTAAGGCAAACGAGCTCAACAACAATAAAACTAGTTCATCTAATTACTTATCTAGACTTAAACTAATTCGAACACCAGCATTAAACTAATCAAACACTTCAAATAACAACCCTAACTCAGCACAATAGTATTAAGCTAATAAAACACGTATTTAATACCCAACTATAACCAAACAGCCCTAACTCTATTTCTTGACCGTAACTCGTCACCACAAAAACAAAGCCACGTCGTCCTCCTAAAACCGATTAATCATCAATGCAAAGTATCATCACAGCCTTTAAATCCATAAGCACATTCCGGTAACACTACACAAATCTACACGCTAAACAACATATCTAGATTTACTAATTGCTTAGTTAGTGTTTACAATTCAAACGCCATGAATTAACCAATAAACTCATTATTCAACTAAACTAGGGTTTCAAACCTCAAATATCATAACTAAAAAATTCAAGCGCGTGCAATACCATCGCACTTAAATAAACTAATCAAACGCTTATGATAACATCGACAAAGTTATAAATAAATAAATCTAGGTTTCCTAAACACTAAAATAGGGTTTTAAACCTCAAAAATCATAACCAAACAAACATGCCACACAGCACACATCTAAAAATCCGCAAGTTATCAAATAAATAAATCTACGTTTCCTATTGCTAAAATTACTAAGAGAACCGCATACTTAATACCAACACCAACCAAAAAAACCCCAACTCCATTTCTCGACCATAACGCCGTCATCATAAAAACGCATAATCATCACAACCTTTAAGTCCATAAGCACATTCCTATTGCATTACACAAAAACCTACACGCAGACACGCTAAACAACAAATCTAGATTCACTAAACTAGCGTTTTAAAACCCCACACATCATCACAGCTATAAACAAATCAAGCGCGTGTAATACACTCGCGAGTGAGTAAATAAGTAAAACCTCAAACAAATAAAGCGCGTGAGATACACGCGCGAGTGAGAGAGAGTAAAAAAAAATAAAAAAACAACCTGACTGAACTTAAGCAAGTGCTCTTCACCGGCAAGCTGCATAGTACCACTAACGAAAACAAGCATACCGCCAGCAGGACCAGAGGGCTGGCAATCAACGGTAGTGATGTTATGCTTACACTGCTGGAAAGGAAGAGAGGTTAACTTGGTGACGATATTAAGGGCGCCTTTGATCTTCTCGCCTTCGAAAGTGAGCATTGAGGATTCTTGGTAGAGAGATGATAAGGATGCACGGTTGGTGTCGAATGTGGAGTAGTAGTGGTCTACGAATGCTTTTGCGAGTGAGTCTGGATCCATTGCCATTGATTGATTTGTTTGGTGGCTGTGTTTGTTTTTGGTGAAGGTGAAAGTGAAGGTGTGAGGGTTTGTGGAATATATTTGTAGGTGTGATTTGGCTTATGGAAAACGCTACACGGATTTGGGTGTGGGGCCTTTTGCTCTTCATGTATTTCTTGTGAAGTGGCTGTGGGCCGGGCTGGAATGGACCCATTAATTTTAGGGTTCAAAAAGTTTTGGTGGTTAAGTTGATTATTTTGATTAGGGAATTGATTTGCACACCAAATAAATTGATGAGGACACCACAATATTACACAACTAATGCATATGTTACAACATACCATGTGCATAATTGTGGTGTCCCAATCAATTTATTTGGTGGGCAAATCACCTCCCTTTTGATTAAATCGTGTACATTTGAGTAAAAGCAATCGCTCTAAATAAATCAAACCTCATTTGTTTATTAAACTTTTAAAGATATGAAATGGTATTTAGGTTATATGAGTTTGAGTATATTATATGAAGACTTGTGTGTTTTAGTGAATCTATTAAAAAAAAGTTTTATCACGAAATAAACTCGCGTGATATCATCACATGAGATAGTTAAGAGTCTTGAGGTTATTAAAATCTAGTTTTATGTGTATTTTAGATTTAAAATTCAGCTGTAGTTTATTGGTCTTTAGGTCGGTAACGCTATATTTTTGAGATTTTTTAAAAGGAGAGCGGACAGAAAGTTGAATAAAGAGTAAAGAAAGGAATGTTAAGAGAAAATAAGTTAATGAATTATTTTGTAACTTTGTTAAAGTGTTTAACATTAGAAAAAAAATTGTGCCACACCCATTTCAAAATGTTGGATCCGCCACTGGGATCGGTGGTGGTGGTGATTGGATTAGGGACAGGGTTTTGTGGGTAATTGGTGGTGGGATAACATGAATAATCACCTGTTGTTGCATGGTGTTTGATTGGTTGATCGGTTAATGAAGAGGTTTTTTTTTTTTTTTTTTTTTTTTTNTCTTTTCTTAAGATAGGAGATGATTCAGGAAATTGATGAGTAATGGTACTGGTAGAAAGTCAAAACTCGAATAAGGAAAGAATAATAATATGTGATTAGGACAAAACTTTCATTTTTGATTAGTTGGATATCTTAAATTTAACAATTTTTTTCATTTCAATTGCCAAAGTGAAAAACTAACTTATTCAGTATATCAAAACATTTCAAATGCCAAAGTAAAAAACTAGCTTATTCGGTATGAGTCATTCAGACCCGTGCGATGCACTGAGACTGGATCAAATTGTTTTTTGCGTAATGTTCAACACTAATTTTCGTCATGTTTGAAACTCTTATTTTTTGGTGATGGTCGGATTTTGTTGGTCAATAAGTTTCTAAGTTGTGATTAACACAACTTTTGTTAGCATGGCATGAAAAATGTTGATGCCTTTATTTCGTCACTTTTAATTGTCTGTTCACATGGACATGGTGCAGTTTTCATTGATGAATCATGAAAAACATTTACTTCTCACAAAATTTAGTCAAAAGATACCCGCCATCGCATTGCGCGGGTACCTATCTAGCTAATAATATAAACCATTACATAATTACATAGTATCAAAATACAAAAAAGAAAAGAAGTTACAATTGATGTACCTTATTAGTTACTAAAATGTAACTTATTAATTATTTAAAATAAAAATAACAATGAAATCAAACTTCAAAGTAAATTAATTATTTATAAAAATAAAATAAAAAAATTGACTTCCAGTCTTCTTCTTCATCAAGTGTGAATCTCAAACGCCCACACATTTTTTTTAAACGAATTAAAAATTAAATAAAAAAGAGAGAGTTTTATTTGTATTAAAAGAAGATTTGTTTGTTTTTTAGTGAGTAAAGAACTCGGTCAAAAATTCGACCGAGTGTTGCGTTTCTTCGAGCGATGACCAAGCGTGACCAAGCTCGACCGATCGAGAGACCGACGAAGGCGACCTCCATTGTGCTTAGCCTTATATTCATCATTGATTTCCATTTTAGATTCCAAAAAACTTTAAACAAACAACTATATTTGAAATGAAAGTATTCCTGCATTCTAATTAACGCATACCAGATGCACCAATCAGTCAAATACATCGTGATTTTCTAAACAAAACATATGTGTGAGAGTATAAAAATCATACCAAAATAATTGATTTATTAGACTTTGAATCAATCCAAACCTCCTCAATCAGTTACACTAAGGGTGCGTTTGGTTCACGGTATGTTTTGAAAGGAATTGTAATCTGTCAAAGGAATTGTAATTTGAATGAATTGCAATTCAAAGAGTTGGAATGTGTTGTAATTGTAATGTGTTGGAATTGTAATTGATAAATTCTGTCACTTTGTTTGGTTGGATCTCAACGTAATTGTAATTCAAAAAAGATAAAAAAAACTTAATAATAATAATAATAATAATAATAATAATAATAATAATAATAATAATAATAATAATAAATAATAATACTAATAATCATAATATTAATATTAATAATAATAATAATTAATTATTATTATTATTATTATTATTATTATTATCATTATATTATTATTATTATTACTATAATAATAATAATAATAATAATAATAATAATAATAATAATAATAATAATAATAATAATAATAATAATATTATTATTATTATTATTATTATTATTAAAAATAAAAATTTTATTATTATTATTATATTTATTATTATTTAGTAATTATTATTATTTATTATAATATAATTATTATTTATTATTTATTATTATTTTCTTATTATTATTATTTATATTTTATTATTAAAATATAAAATATAAATAATTTAAATATATTTAATTATATAAATATATAAAATAATAAATATATTATTATATAATTTATTATTTATATTATAATATTTATTTTTTATTTCTATTATTTTATTATATATTATATTTTATCTATTATCATATTATTTTTTTATTTCTATTATTTTAACAAATATTTATTATTTATTAAAATTGTTATAATGATTATTATTTTATTATTTTAATATTATATAATATTTTATAATAAATAATTAATATTATTTTTTTATTATTATTTAAATTATCTATTTAATATAATAATAATAATAATAATAATAATAATAATAATAATAATAATAATAATAATAATAATAATAATAATAATTCTGAATTACAACGTAATTCAAAACTTTCCATCCAACATCCTATGTAATCTGAATTCCCTCCTTTGATGTAATTGTAATGGCTGAATTACAATTACAACGCAAACCAAACAGCCTACGTAATGTAATTCTAATTACAATTCCCTCCATTCTGCGAAACAAACAGCCTACATAATGTAATCAAATTACAATTACATCCAATTACGCCAGATTACGGCGAACCAAACGCCCCCTAAAGAAAGTTTTTGAAAATGTAGTTTTAGCACAACCTGTTTAGCAAAACCAATCCAAACAACCATAACCAAAGTCCCAAAGTCCCAAACAACCAGATTATTTTCCCCAAAACAAAAGAGCCGTTAGAGAGAACCTGGATATATATAAACCCGACCCGCAACACCCGTTCCCAATAGTTAGGCGGTTTGAATCATCACTTGATATTTTGTCAATCTTTCGCAAATTCACTAATCACCTCCAAAATTAAGATGATGATGGTTGATAATAATTTGCAAACACAAACACAATTCAAGCACTTGTTTCCAGTTATTCGTCGATTTAGTCCCAATGATCCATTTTTCGCTTCTGGAAATATCGAACGCGAACTTCTTGCCAAACAGGTACGGCCGTGTTATAAATTATACTAGTTTAAAACTTTAAATTGTTGATGCAAGTATAAACCCTAAACATGATAAACACTTTATGCACAGAGTACAAGTTGATATTGCATGTTTTGACTCCTTATGTGTGATAAGCAATACTATATGCGAGAGAAGAGGTGAATCTGAAGTTCTTAAGAAACAAAAAGTGGTAATAAGATTTAAAAAGACATATGAGGAAAAAACAAACGCCCTTTTTTTGAAAACGTCTGCGCGCCTCTAGACATTAGAGGATAAAAGTACTGTGGAACAACAAACAAAGGTTAAACTCATTTTACATATAAAGAGAACAACCAGCTAATCTCATATACTTTAGACCGAAGGTGTAATATTGTTGCCGTGATTGTTATTACTATGGTTTCGGTTGTATATGTAAGTTTTAATAAGAGGTATGATTACAATATAGAACGGCTCTTATTGTTGCTTAAATGTTTGGTCTCAATGCTAAACATATACTGTGAAAGATGGAAAAATGTTGCAGATGCATGTACAGTCGATGAATCTAATGCCTAGATAGATTATACTTGACGATTTTGGGTGTGGAGTGGGATACACGTGGATGATTGGTCCAAACATTTTAATAATACACTTTACTGTTTACGCTCATAAGATGAAAAACCAATGCCTAGATAGATTGTTTTCGTTGAGCTGCATTTGATAAAGTAAGCTTGACTAAGTTAATACTCTCATTTTGATGTCCAGGTTGCACTGGATATAACCGAAGATGAAAAACAACAGCTTGTATATATGGAAGATGAATCCAGGTACTGTTGGACATTTTTACTTTATCCCCTTCTATTTTCGTGTTGTTATTTTATTTTTATTTTTATTTTTTTTAATATATTAGCGTGCTAAATGTTCTGCAATATGTTACTAGTTCACATGGTTAGCTTAGATCACAAATGTTTTAAAATACTGGATTTATTTTATATTATCTCAATTCTATTAGGAGAAACAAATTTTGCTGCATCATATGGAAAAGATCAATAGAGTTGCTATGACTCTATGAGAATGGTGTATTGGTCGACACTATTGGATGATTGTAGCAACTTGTGCCTATGATAGTGTATATAAATGATAGTTTTCATATTTGTCTGATCACTATCTATCAAGAAATAAACCTGCACTAATCGTTTCTCATACAGATCAACAAGTCAAGTGAAAGCCTAATTATATCTGATCATGGCTTTGTTCAGTATGTATGTACCATCTAATCGTGGTGTAAATACAGTAAATGAGTGTATTGCTTGCTATAGTATTACATGTGCTTCGTCATGTCCATCATCCTATGTTAAGTTGGTATCCAGAACATGTCATTACAACATTTTTCATACATTCATCACAAACTTTTTTGAACATACAACACTACTAAATGATACATATGGACCACTCAACATGCTTATTTATCATTAATTTCTTTCGACTCGATGGTTTAATATGTTAATCTAAAAATATGATGAGCACGAAACATGTCTCTATTTACAAATGCCCTCTTGTTATGGTTGACATTTTACTTGAAAATTGTACAAAAGTTTATGATCTTAGACATTGTTTCAAGTTTTTACTTATTTGAAGTCTGCAAATAGCATAATGCATTACTTCTTACCAATATGACTGTTTTGTTTCGCCAGTGACGTGTTCTGTCCCATTGTTGGTTGTGGAGCACACTTGAGATCTTTGGCAGAGTTTGAAGATCATTACAATGCACGGCACACAGCATGTTGCTCTGTCTGCTCTAGAGTATACCCCACGTCTCGCCTGCTTAGCATACATGTATCTGAAGTGCATGATTCTTTCTTCCAAGCAAAAGTTGCACGAGGTTACCCTATGGTAAATTCTCCAGCTTATTGTATTGTAGTATATAAATCAACTTGGTAGAGAATCCTTTTGAGGTGAAAGTGTGAGTGTGTGACCCATTTACTTCTAGCTATGCTAATGGGGCAAACAGGTAAAATTGGAAAATAGCCAAAATGTAAACAGACAGTTTGGATTTGGAAGTGACCAAAGTATATTTTAAATAAATAAACCTTCCTATCATTCTATTCAAAAACTTATACTGAATAATACAACTGCAATAATATACGTAGTACATTTTGTAAGCATACTTGACAAATGGTATGTAAATTGGAATAGTAAGCTGCCCAATTGTCTAATTTATCTTAACATGTCTTGTGGAACAGTATGAATGCCTTGTTGAGGGGTGTGGTGAAAAGCTCAAAAGCTACAAGAGTCGGCATCAGCATCTTATAGACAAACATAGCTTCCCTTCTTCATTTGAGTTTTATAAAAAGACACGCCCATCAAAAAAAGATAGGGTGAAGAAAAACCAACGTAAACAACACCAAACAACACTTACTAGGGATGATGAAGATGGATCAAGTGCAATGCAAATAGAAGAAGAGACTCTTAATGGCCTTGTTTCAGCTGTTTCCAAATTGAAAACTTCAGAAGATTCCACTCCTTCAGCTATCAGTTTTGGTCGCCGCCACACTCGTGGTGTTACATTTGTCCCTCGGGCTGTTCAGCGTGAAACAAAGAAATGAAATCTGGTTATCTCTAAGAGGGTGTTTGGTTTGCATAATCTTTTTTGGAAGAATGGAATTGTTGGAAGGAAGTGGAACGGAATTTAATATAATGTATGGAAAAGCTTGGTTTTCGTGCGAAACCTCAAATTTACATTTCATTTTTGGTCTAAAGACTTGGAGATCTATCTCCAGTGATTCTGTGGTGATCATCAATGTATTATTGGTAATTCATTTCATAATGAATATGAACTTGTAACTTTTAGATTATTTGAAGAAGTACAGTATCTATACTTGTATTAATTGCTAGAAATTTGAAGATGAAATTTTGACTAAAACACGTATGTTAAGCTATTCATTTTAGTGCTGATTTATTTTCTTCTTTGTGTGATGAAATGTACAAACACCTTTCAAAGCAATGTACTAGACTACTAGAGATGCATCAAAAGGAAGTGAAATTGATACACTGGAAGGAAGTGAAAATCACTGCCCTGAAATTGATACAATAGTAGTCAAAGATATTTTGTCAACACGCTAGGTGATCTGTAGTTGTCTGTTGTGGAGTGGTCCGTGGTAGTTGTCGTGTGCATAGTAGTCCATGGTTTTAGCGAGGGAGAGATTTTCACTCTTCTTTTTTCCTATTCTACTCGGTGATATATTTTGCTGAACAAAATAGTCAATGATCACGGTAAAAACATACCATGAAACATTGAACCAAGTGATAGAATAGAATAAAAGTGATGTTGCACTAGGGTAACTATAATTTTAACATTTAAACGAGATTACGAGAAAGATTTGAACCAAAACACAATGAGCACGGACAAGATTATAATTTGTGGGTCATTTCAAAAAGATTATTAATGGCTGAATGCGTTCTTTTTTATGAGGAAAAAATGACTGAAATAAGTATTGCAAAAAGAAAAGAAAGAATACAGGGTTATGGAACAAGTCAGCAGTCAAAATGGCGAGTTCACAATATTGTGTCCAATGAGGCATTGCCAGCTAGGAAACGATGACGGAGCTCCACATACACGTTCAGCCTACCAAAATATCAATAACATAAAGGTCTCTTACTATTAGACATTACCACTTTTAGTCCTTCTTAATTAATTTTGTTGTCATATTATAGTAACATGTTAAACAGGATTCTAATGTTTGTTTTTGGTGAGGATTATCATGATGATAATAAAAATAGTAATAAAAATAAAAAAATAAAAAAAATAAAAATTATAAGAACTATCATAGAAAACTAGTTTGGTGGTATAAAATAAAAGTATATAAATATAGTTGTAACAAAATGCAGCGGATAGTATTTTATTGATTTATTCTACTAAAGTTTTTTGAGGATTAATTGAGCAGAACCAATTGTCATTACTCATACATAGGGCTGAGCGTGCTCCGAAAACCGGACTGGATGACCAAAACTGGACCAGAAGGAAAACCGATTTGGCCTAAAACATCGGACAGAGGACCGGACCGAAATGCTCGGTCCATGTTTGGGTCGGTCCGGTCCGGTCCAACAAAGCATAATGTTCAGTTGTGCATAAGACCGAACCGGACTGGACCGAGGACTGAGGACCGAAAATGGTTAAAATTCGGTTCGGACCAGTTTCTCGGTTCGGTCTGGTCTGGTCCAACAAAGCATAATGTTCAGTTGTGCATAAGATTGAACCGGACTGGGCCGAGGACTGAGGACCGAAAATGGTTAAAATTCGGTTCGGACCAGTTTCTCGGTTCGGTCTGGTCTGGTCCAACAAAGCATAATGTTCACTTGTGCATAAGATTGAACTGGACTGGGCCGAGGACTGAGGACCGAAAAAGGTTAAAATTCGGTTCAGACCAGTTTCTCGGTTCGGTCTGGTCCGCGGTTTATCATGCTCAACCTACTTATTCACTAATTAAGTTTGCGTGTTGTGTGTATGTTTCATAGTAAACACCTAGTAAAGAAATATTGGGCGCGAGTCCTTGCAGCATAGTCGGTCATCAGATGGTACCGGAGCACAAAAATGGGTCATGGTCGGTATACATTGTTGCCTCGACATTACACACTTCAACTTTACACACAATCTCTATAATCCATCATCCATTATAGAAAATCGTTAAACAATATTCACTAGAAAATCGTAAAATCAAAAAAAATAAAAAAAAATAAATAAATAAATAAATAAATAAATCATTAAACAACATTCGTCTCTGAACCCGCTACTTTACGCGGGTACCATGCTAGTATACTATCTAGGGACCTCAAACCACACACACACAAAAACCAAGGACCATATTCACAACCTCCAAACAACAACCCAAATCAAAACCACTTCTAAATTCAACGCGTATAAACATCTTCCGCACCACCTCATTCTTCCCATCCAGATCCCAATTTCAAAACCCTAACCTTCACACACATCCAGATCCAATCAAAAAAATGGACGCTTTGGATTCAGTATTCGAACCACTAAGAGAGTTCTCAAAAGACAGCTACCGTCTAGTCAAAAGATGCCACAAACCTGATCGCAAAGGTACATTTAATATCACTTATTTTTATAAAACTTTTACATCTTGATCTGATCTGATCCTTTTTACTTTATAAAACAGAGTTTTCGAAAGTTGCGGTCCGTACGGCTATTGGATTCGTTGTGATGGGATTCGTAGGGTTCTTTGTCAAGCTGATCTTTATTCCTATCAATAACATCATTGTTGGATCTGTTTAGAGGTATTAATTTATTTATTTATTTATTGTGTTTATTAATTGCAGAATTATGATTTGTTAGATCCTGTTAAGATTTGTTTAATTGTTTTTTAAGAGATTGAAGTTTATAGTTTAGATGAAAAGTAGTAGTTTAATGGCTCGAGAAGTGTCGAAATGTATGTTAAGTTTTTGGCTTGTGGTGAAATATATGTCGGATCTCGTGTTTAGGCGCTATAGTATTGTTTAACGAGGGCGTTGATCCTGTTTTTATGTTTATCTGATACCTTGTGTTGTAATAATTCAGATATGTCGATTTGTGTTTTATTGCGTGTAGTGTGTTGAAATATGGAATTAAGATTAAAACCGAGAGGGTTGACTAACGTTTGATGTTGATAATTGAGTGTTGAGCATCTCGTGTCTGAATTTCTTCACTCCTATTGTAGAAGTTAGATGAAAGCTTAGAGAGGGCTACATGTTTGAAGAGAGGGCATTTTATTCCGTTTTTGGTTGGGTGTTTTGAGTCTCTTAAGAGACATGTTTGGGCGTGATAGTTATTTGACTGCTTTCTTACTTTCACTTATTGTAGTCCAAAATTTCCAGTTGATAAAATTTAAGTCTGAATATCGAAGCATTTTGAAAGAGGTTTTTGGCGTCACCTATTCTGGCTTTGTTCAATTGTATGTGATCACATGTTTAAGATTGACATGCAAGTCTTAATTTTTGAATCCATGTTGAGTAGCTAAAACACACACATTTGTTCACGGCTAAGAAGTTTACCCGATAATCGTGTAATACTATTCTGTCTAACAAATGTTCTTTTTTGCTTGTCAGGTGATACAGCTGTCAAGGGATGCATGAAAGACAATAGTTGTGCAAAATGGTTTAAAGAGAGAACTGTGATGTATTGCAGGAAATGTTTTTTTGTTATGTTCATGTAGAATGAGATCATTGATTTTAATACTTTAATGTTGAACTTATTTTAGTTTTTACATTCTGTGTTTTTGTTTTTTCGTTTTGCCTCATCCTCTTCACGTGTGCTCGAATTTAGTATCACAAACAGTTGTTTATGGTGCATAATAGGAATCATATGTTGTGATCCTATAACTGACTGCCTTTATTGCACCAGATAGACAATACATCACCTTTTGGGTTGTAGCTTTAGGCATTTTATATTCCAAATCTCAAAATCCTTAAGCATCCATATTGTTTACGGGCTTGGTTGGCTGCATTCTTGATCATGTTCGGGTTTGGGGAAGTTCTTTTATTGTATCATTTGTATCTCTTATTTTTGGGGTTGGTTCTTTTGAGTTTGCATTATTCAGATATCAAATTCCTGTTAAGCTTGTTTTCATCGGTGAACCAAGTGGTGCTGATGTTGTTTAACGCTTTTGGGTCTGTATCCTGTTGGATTACACTGTGGTTTGCAATTACGTCTACATTTGTACGACGGTAGTTTTCTAGGTGCGCCAAAAAGTTCCCGTCTGGAGTCTTTGTTAGTTTGTCAGCGTGGATAGCTTAGTTGCTTTCGCATCAGCATTATGAAATCTTTGTCACTACATTCAACTATTATTTTTCTTACTTTTCAGCAGTTTAAGTCTCAAAATTAATAGTTGTTTCTTGGTACAATCTTAGTGCTCAAATATTCTTAGCTGGGTTAATGAGCTCTTTCAGAAAGCAGTATAATCATATATGTGATTGTGATTTTTAAAGATCTTTAATCAGTAGAATTTCAGTGCTGGTTTTAGTAATTATTATCTAGGTGTGTATTTGAGGACTAATGAGGAGTGTGTTAGGTTTCTTTGTGTTTACCCATGGAGTGTAACATTGGAAGTTTTATCATGATCCTTTACAAGATTATGTCATAATAAGGCATAAGAAAGATTGTATAAAAAATGCTCATAACAAGTTTCAAATTTCTCAATTATATGTAAGCTTGAAAAGACAAAAAGGTGATATGCTGTTTTGACAATACACTCCATTATGGTCAAATGTTATGTTGAAGATCAAGATGGCTAATAATTGCAATAACTGGGAAGGGGTGATTGAAAAGTTTAGTGAGTGTTATAATGGTAATTCAATTGGAAGTGTTATTAGAAGATTGTGCTTGGCTACTTGTGTGTATCTAGTGTGGCAAGAAAGAAATAACAGAATATTTAGAGATGAAAGAAGAAAGGTGAATGATTTATTCAAAATTCTGTGTGACACTGTGAAAATGAGATTGGTAAGTTTGAATGTGAAAAAGTCAAAAGCTGTGTGTGATGTTGAGAAGGAATGGGGTGTTGAATTTTCAAAGTGATTGAATACAGAATAGTGGAGAAGTAGTCTGTAATGTTGTGATGAATGGAAGGAAAGTATAAAGTGTTGGTTACACTCTGTTCCCGAGTTTTAATATGAAAGAGAAGAAGAGAAGAGACAAAATTGGACAGAAAAGAAGAGAAGAGTAATGTAATTTGTTTTTTTACACGTGTTCCCGAGTTGAGAGAGAAAAGAAGAGAAAACCAATGATTTCCCAATTATACCCTTTGTTACATACAAAATTTATGTTTTATTCTTGGGCATTTAAGTCATTGTTTAATTAAAAAGTTTCCAAATATACTTTCCTCCCAAATCATCCCACTTTTGGGAAGAAAGTTTTGGAGAGAAATATAACCAAATTTCCTCTCCTCTTCTTCTCTCTTCTCTCATGAAAAAACTCTGGAACACAAATTTATTTCGTTTTCTTCCCACTTCTTTTCTATTCTTTCAAAATTAAAACTCGAGAACGCAGTGTTAGTATAGTTTGAAGCATATGGGGTGTCTGGTTGCAGGATAATGCTGCAACACCATAACAAGAGATATGTGCAGAATTTGATTTGATGATCTGCATATTAACGGTTTTCTACCAAAAATACCTGTATGCTGTAACATTAGCAGCTTGAGGTATTCTTTTAGCTCCTCAAATAGATGGCCTTGTATCTTGATAATTGATTCTCATTATCATGATATGTCAAACTGCTTTTGGTATTTGGCCTTGGGAGGAAATACATTAACCGTTTGTAGTATTGTGATGATGTTTGGACTCAGTTATCATAAAGTAGGTTTCCTATTTGGAAGGGTATGTGAGCTAAGGCGGGGTAATGTATGTAGTATGGAATAGTGAGGAGTGAAAGATGAACCTACTTGGTCTATACTATACATTGCCCACAGGAGGATAGGATGGTACTCACTGCAAGGTATGTGTTCCCATTTATGTGAAGCCATTGTTATAGATGGAAACGTAGCATAGATGGTATAGCTCTTGCTGGTGGAGAGGTTATGGGTGCCTAGTGAAGCCTTCCATCTACTCTGTCTTAGCTATTGTGGTGGCAGGATGAATGGCTTTGATGGGGAGATGAGAAGGAAATGTAACTAGATGGTATTTGGTGCTTAAATGGTGAATGAAAAGAGGAATGCAGGTTCTGCTACATACTGGTATAGTATGCCTGCATGAAAGATGAAAGATTCATGAAATTGTTCTGAAGAATGAATTGGTCTCTGAATTGATAGTGTAGTATATTGGTCTACTGATGTATTTGAATAAGAGATTAGGCATGTCTAATCTCTTGAATGATGTAATGTTTTGTTGTGTGATTAATAAAATATATTCACCTTTGGCAACAAAAAAAAAAAAAAAAAAAAAAAAAAAAAAAAAAAAAAAAAAAAAAAAAAAAAAAAAAAAAAAAAAAAAAAAAAAAAAAAACTCCATTAAATGAAACTGAAGTAAACATAATTTAAATTGCAAGATTATAAAAACTAAAGGTACCACTAGCACTACCAATCCATACAATCGTCAATAAATAATATGAGTAACTAACATAACTAATTGTCTTCCAGCAAGAACCATCCAAAGACCTACACAAACCAGATAAGTAGAGTTAATCTACTTCTTCAATCTTTGGACATGCACCACTACCACCAGCAGCTGGACCATCAGCATCCATAGACACTTGGTACATTTTAGCGATTATTGGGTTACAAACGCCCTCTAATTCTTTCTGCTTATCTTACAAATTCCTCAGCCTCTGCAAGCTGATTCACATCCAACCACTTCACAGTCTCAACCGCATCCTCCACCTTCTTATCACCAGCAGGAAGAGGAGATACCACTTTGTCATCGTGAATAGTGTTCCTCATTTTGTAAGCATAGTTTTCAAAGGCATTCTTTGCCTCCACTTTCTTCTTATGCTCCTCGTCTTCTGCCTGATATTTCTCAACTTATTGCACTATCTTCTCAATCTCGTCCTTCAACAACCTTCCTTATCATTAGTGATGGTAATCTTGTTCTTCTGACCACCAACCTTGTCCTCAGCAGAAACATTCAAGATAACTTTGCATCGATATCAAAGCAGACAGTGATTTGTGGGACACCACGAGGCGCAGGTGGAATTCCAGACAACTCAAACTTGCCTAACAAGTTTTTATCTTTCGTTCTTGCTCTCTCACCTTCGAAAACTTGAATCAAAACATTTGGTTGATTATCAGAACAAGTTGTGAA
Source organism: Artemisia annua (assembly GCA_014162995.1). Lineage (NCBI taxonomy): Eukaryota > Viridiplantae > Streptophyta > Magnoliopsida > Asterales > Asteraceae > Artemisia > Artemisia annua. The sequence continues at coordinate 82,370 of LBNU01003654.1, read as the reverse complement.
ATTTTGTTCCTTTTTGCAGGGAATTGTGGTGTTCCTCTAAATCAATGTAGTCATGACTCACACCAACAGTCTCCAAACCGAGAGACACGTCCAATAGCAGAAGGTCTTGAACCTTCTGGTTACCTGCTCCAGTCAATATGGCGGCTTGAACAGCGGCACCATAAGCAACGGCTTCATCAGGGTTGATGCTTTTGCAAAGCTCCTTCCCATTAAAGAAATCTTGCAACATACTTTTGGAATTCGGGTCGATCCACCTACAAGATCAACATCATGGACAGTTTTTGTTCATCTTAGCATCTTGCGTACACTTCTCCACAGGCTCCATACATTTTCTGAAAAGATACATGTTGAGCTCCTCAAATCATGCACGGGTGATACTTGAATAGAAATTAATCCCCTCAAACAATGAATCAATCTCGATTGCTGTTTTTGCGGTAGAAGAAAGAGTCCTCTTTGCTCTCTCACAAGCGGTTCTTAATCGTCTAAGGGCTCTCGGGTTTCCACTGATATCTTTCTTGTTCTTTCCCTTTGAATTCCTGAACAAAGTGATTCACCATCCTATTATCAAAGTCCTCACCACCCAAGTGAGTATCACCAGCTGCCGCCTTAACTTCCTCTTCAATGGTGAGACGAGAAACATCAAAAGTACCACCACCAAGGTCAAAGATAAGAACATTCTTCTTCCCAGTAGAAGATGCCTTCTTGTCAAGACCGTATCCAATTGCTGCAGCGGTAGGCTCGTCGAGAATACGCAGAACATTAAGACCAGCAATTGCAACAGCATCTTTTGTAGTTTGGCGTTGTGAGTCATTGAAGTATGCAGGCAGTCACAAGTCACAACAGCGTTCTTGATGGATTTTACAAGATACGCTTCTGCAATCTCCCTCATCTTTATAAAAACCATGGAAGAAATTTCCTCAGCAGAGAATTCTCTCTTCACATTTGTTTGTCAGCTGAACTAGAGATGACCTTAAATGGCCAATGTTTCATATCACTTTGGCATTCTCTTACGCCATTATCAGTAGTGAATTTTCAAAATGAAGGGTTGTTTTCAGTACAATCTTCATGTTCAATATTCCTTGGCTGGTGTGATGGTCTAGTTAATGAATCAGGGATAGCCTGGATTACTCTTTTGGAAAGCATTATAATCATCCATGAGGAGATTGTTAGGTTTCTTCATGTCTTTAGTCAATGACTCAATGGGGCTCTTCAAGTTTGATTGTTGGTCTGTTGGCAGGAAGTTACAAGTGTAACATTGTTAGTCTTTATCACAGTGCCCTAAATAAGATCAAAATTTCTCTTGAAGTTTGATTGTTTGGTTCAGGTTATGACCCTTTACCAAATTATGTCACGACTCATCTTGAAGTTTCAAAAATCCATCTTTTGGACAAAGTGCAAACTTAAACTCCATAACAAGGCATAAGAATGACGATTATATAAAACAAACAAAAAAGCCTGCAACAAGCTTTAAAACTTCTCACTTATATGCCAGCTTTGCTTTTTTTTTAAGGTAGAAAGAACTTCAGTACTTACAGGCAACATCTTAACAAAAATAATATAACATACAAAACGAAGTAATTCTTGTGAGCTGTGACACTAAATCACGCACACGTCTATCGACCTCTTCATTAATACATTTGTGAAAGAAGCTAATATTCAACAGTACACGTGTATTAGAAATCAGCAATCGGGGTTCTCAACAGCAGTTTCAGTGGTAGTAGCTGAAGCTAGCACCAACAGAGGTTCAACAACACCACCTTCCCTAAGCTCCTTTCTTGCCTTTCGGCGTTCACGCTGTAACCTGAACGATTCTCTCTTTCTATTTCTGTAACTGTTTGGGTTTTCTGGCACCACTTCACGTGGGTAAACACTCACCTGTCAATTGTTTTGCATATAAAGATTATGTCAAGTGCGTACACTAATCTTTGAACAAAAAGAATTTTAGGAGGCCGTATGCACTTAAAAAATAGACTTTGAACCCATTTGACCCGTTCCCTATTTACCTAATTTTTACATTAATCCAAATAGCCAATAATAAGTAAATTGGTAAAAATAATTGGTGTCACTATAGAGTTTCAGAAATAAGATTTTACCTTCTTCCTATCCGGTCCAAACTTCTCAAACTTGACCAATCCATCAATTAGAGAGAAGATGGTGTGATCTTTGCCAATTCCAACATTCTTTCCTGGATGGACCTGATTATATAGAAAAAGAAAGCAAGAGCTGTTTAGGAAATTAGCATTTCCTAAACGCATGAACTAAGTAGGCAATCAGGCCTTTTCATCTTTTAGTTTCTATGCAATTGAACAAGTGATATGAAACAATTACGTACAGAACACTATAACAGATATGGTATTTCACGCAGAAGACTTCATAGTACCTAAAAAGCAGGGAAAATTATAAATTTACACATTTTTACATATCCATTACGGTACTTTGTTTGAGCCTTGAGCAATACTCATCACACGAGGTGTTTGATACTGAGTATAATAGTCCTGCTTTAGCAGTGGGAGACACTACTCTAGCTTGTTAAACAAAGCTCAAACTTGATTGATAGACTATAACCATGCTCTTAACAGATGAAGACCGGTCATACACAGGTTTACACCATATCATGAAACCTCATGAAACTGGCTACTGATCATATGCTAGTTTAATTCGACTTCATAGACGAGAAAGGATGTATAGTCAACCAACTTTACCAATTCTAAGCATTTAATACAGCAGAACAAGTTTCTAACAGCCAGAAGGCTCAGAACTAAGCATTTCATCTCAAGCAAACATAACATTTAGAATCCAGTGAAACGTGATTGAAACATGCATCTAACTCAAGGCTGCAAAACGTTCAAATGTTCGACTAAATTCAGCCACTTAAGACATAATGACCCATGGATCATTAGCTGGTAATCAGCGAAAGAGCAACTCACCCAAACATAGGCCTATATCAGTGTCTTTAATCAAACAAATAACCTTTTAGCTCAAATTACTATATCAGCTCTCACTACGTTCACATATATGAACCTGATTCAATTCCGCCTGCTTCGGGACATAATCAAGGCCAATTCAACTACATGTCACAGCTCCCACCTAGTTTCCCATATCAAATCTCACATATTTCAATTGAATTTAGCCTAAATTGAATTCATACTTAAAAACATGGGCTTACTTCCACAAAAACAAACTAAAAAGCAATATACTACCTTAGTACCGCGTTGTCGAATAATAATGGCACCAGGCTTAGCAACCTGATCACCATAAATCTTAACACCCAACCTCTGTCCTGGAGAATCACGTCCATTTTTAGTACTCCCAGCTCCTTTCTTATGCGCATTTTGTATGGTTAACGGCATTTTCACGGGCACCGAAAACGATACTTTACGCGCATTTAGAGCAGAGGATTCACCTTTTAAAAAAGATGAACTTGAACCAAATGATAAACCTTTAAATGCTCCAACTAGATTGAAACTTACAGCTGCCGCCATCACTCTGCAAATAAAAACAGAATGTTAGGATTGATTAAAACATAGTTAAGGTTAAGGTTAGGGTTTTGTGTTCTTACTATGAATTGGTTTGTTTGCCTTCAATGAAGGATAAGAGGAGTGTGTGTCTTATCTTTTGTATTGTGGGGTTTTTTTTTTAGGTATTTTATGGTTTTTTGTTGATAAATTAAGTGATCTTGACACGTGTGCTGGTGTATGGTATGAAAGAAACACTGGCATACACCGGATTCGTATTTGGTCAAACGCTGGGCTACTGGACTAATATTTTGGGCCGGTTAGGGGTGTGCACGGTTCGGTTTGGGTAGGTTTTTGGCTAAAACCGCAACTGAATCGAAATACTCAGTTTTTATAAAACTCAAAACCAAAACCGTTTGGTTTTCAGCGGTTCGGTTTATATAGGTTTCGGTTCGGTTTTTCGGTTATTTCTGTTTTTAACCGCTTATATTTGGGTGTGTCAATTTATAACAACAAACTTATTTTGACTTATAAAATTTGTTATTTTTTATTTATTTTTTTATTTTCTTTTGTCAATCTAAACCTAATAAAATTTATCTCGTATTTCTACAATTACAAACATATAGATAAAAAAACACACATCGATTTTCGTCCTATTAGTCTTATTGGATGCTATTACAAAATTGTAGAAAAAAATGTTACCGGAAAGGGTTAAACGAGTGGTGGGTAGGGTGGTGGGGGAAGTTCAAAATGCGTTTATAAAAGGTAGATATATTCTAGACGGAGTTCTTATTGCAAACGAGACAATGGATTTTTTGAAAGAAAAAAAAGAGAGAAAAGGGCTTAACTTTAAAGTGGATTTCGAGAAGGCTTATGATAGCTTAAATTGGAGATTCTTACTTGACATAATGAAAAAGATGGGGTTTGGTGGGAAATGGTGTCAATGGGTCGATTCTTGTCTTAGGTCGTCTTCGATGTCCATATTGGTCAACGGGTCACCGTCGGAGGAATTCGGGTTGGAGAGGGGTGTTAGGCAAGGTGATCCGTTATCACCTTTCCTTTTCATTTTAGCGGCGGAGGGGCTAAACGCGATTATTACCGAAGTTGTAGAGAAAGGAATTTTTAGAGGAGTTGTTGTGGGTGAGAATAAAGTTACGGTTTCACATTTACAATATGCGGATGATACAATATTTTTTGGTGAATGGAATAAGGAGAATGCTAAATCTCTTATGTGCATTCTCAAATGTTTCGAAGAGGTTTCCGGCCTAAAGGTGAATTATAATAAAAGCAAGTTGTATGGTATAGGTGTTAATGAGAGGGAAATGGCAAAGATGGCGAGGTGGATGGGGTGCGGAATTAGGGAATTCCCGTTTACACACTTGGGGCTTCCAACTGGTGAGAACATGAGGAGAGTCAATGCTTGGGGTCCCGTGGTGGAGAGATTCAAAAATAGATTAGCGGATTGGAAAGCCAAAACAATGTCATTCATGGGTCATTTAACACTGGTTAAATCGGTTCTTGGTAGCTTGCCTTTGTATTATTTCTCGATGTTTCGCGTGCCTTTGAGCGTTATTAAAAACCTTGAGAGTATTAGGAAAAATGTTTTTTGGGGAGGGTAAAAAACTTTCTTGGGTTAAATGGGATTCGGTTATTAATTCTTTCAGGGAGGGGGGCTTAATATTGGATCTTTAAGGGCAAAAAATTTGGCTTTATTGGGTAAGTGGTGGTGGAGGTTTAGGAGGGAGGGTGGGAGCTTGTGGGTTAGGGTGATTAAGAGCATAAATAGGTGTTGTTGGAAATGCATAGTATGCTGTTCAGTGTACTATGTTTCTTTTTGGCTGTGCTATTCCCTTATGCTGATGGTCTAATTGAGATGGGCCAATATTGTAGTCTTTGGTCTTTATTGTGATGTAATTTTGTGTCGGTGCTTATGTTTTCTCTTGGTATAAGTCTGTTAGGTTGTTGTAAGTTAGTTTTAGTTTTTGTTGTAAGTTCTAGTGGCAAGTGTAATTTGTGTTTTTGTTTTGGGTTCATCTTTTTAATTGCCTTGTTAAGAAAGTGGACTGTCATTTTTTTTCCATCTTGTTTTTTAGGTTTGATCCCTTTTATATATGTTGCCTTTCTAAAAAACGCACATATAAACATTAAGATAAATGTATTATAAATCAACTTATAAAATGAATATGAATTTATAAATTTGATTTATTTAATTGTTTATTTCTATATATATTAAATCCGGCTCGGTTTGGTTTTTTCGGTTCGGGTTTTGGACGAAAACCAAAATCGAACCGATTTTTTCAGTTTTTGAAAAGGTAAAACCAAACCATCGGTTTTTAGTTTCGGTCGGTTATCTCTGTTTGGTTTTTTTCGGTTTTCGGTTTGGTTTCGGTTTTTTTCGATTTTTCTGCTCACCCCTAGGTGATACTAATGTATTCTTGAGTCTAAATTGTAAAAGTTGTCATTGTATGGTTCGGGTTATTCGATTTATTCGGTTTGGTTAGTTGGTTAAAACATTTTTCTGGGTAAAACCGAACCGAATCGAATTCAAATTGGATTAAACCGACTTGAATAATCAAAAACCAAACCGAATAACCCGAATTACTTAATTTTAATTATTTGTTTATTTAATTATATAGACTTGGTTTGGCTTTGGCAAATCCGGTATTGTCACAATTTTGGTTCATTTTTTTTTATTTGGTTTCGATTTTCGGTTCCTGTGGGTGTTACCTGACGGAGGAGGATTCTCTAAAGTAACTTTAGTGAAGTTGGGGAAGTGTGAGTCATTGGATCAAATCAAATGGCTCATACTTCTCCAACTTTAGTAAAGTTGTTTTTTCAACTTTAAAGGATCCTCCTTCTGACGCCCGTAGGCTGTGGTCCATATAACCTCGTGCAGACAAAGTCTTGACAGAAAACTTTTGTTTTACTTTTTGTCTCTCTTCAAAATGAAATGACAAATAAGTAAACTTGGGCAAAAGTTAAATGTTGGTATTTTAGTCATTTTATTTTGACTAGAGACGAAAACAGTTATAAGAACATGTAATTAATTTAGACAAATTTATTCTATTTTTTATATGCCTAAATGATGTTTTAGTGAAATGAAAAAAATAATGTGCTATTCGACTGGGTTGAAAACTTTAAATTAATATGTGCTACTAGTAATTGTATAGTTTTGATTTGTTTGTGAGTTTCAAATTCAACATATTGAACCGACTTTGTGTGCCACTTCTATTAAAAGGTGCGAGTGTCAATAAACTATTAATTCTTTACCTATTAAAGTTACCAAGGAGCGTTTGGGATTGCATATGCTGCTTATAAATAAATGCTTACTTTAGCACAAAATAAGCATCTCCACATGTACTTATTTCTTTTACATTCAGATAGTCATTTTGGTTTTGCTTATACACACTTGATAAAGTGCAATATCAAACACCCTTCACACTCTCCTAATAGTTGATATAGATTGTTGGACATAAAATGAAATGAATAGCAAAGTGGACAAACACTCTCATAAATTGGACAATAAGTATGTATTCGACATATTAACTTTGGGGCCACAATAACAGTATTACTTATTAACAGTATTGCTTGTTATCAACAGTTTAAGTAAATAAAGAGCATGATTAGCTATCAAGTATTACTGGAATGTACGAGCAGATTATGAAAATAAATACTACTGTACTACTGTAGTACTCTACTATATACTGAGTGATGAAAATGTTAGTGGACTAGTATTTAGTAAGCATTGTTTACGCCACAAATTTATTTCACGTATCTTAAGCAGGTCTTGAACCCACAATCATTTGTTTTGAGAGCTTTTCACACAACATGGGACATGTAAACTTGTGTAATTCCAATAACTGAATAATGAGTTTGAATACAATATAAATAATGTTAAATGATCAAACGGGTTTGGCCAAATGCAAACAATGTCAATTAGATTAACGAGACTAAAATGCATTTTGGGCTATATCTTATGATGATTCTTTGTAGTAAACCATATGATATGATGATAACCATATGTAATTAGCTAGATGAAAACGCAATATGGAGTTTGGGCTACTGGTAGATAACAGAAATTCCATATTACCTACTATATATTATTTGCCATGAGGCATTACAAAATTAGTTTCTTTTGGGCCTGCTCTTTGGGTTCTGTTTTGGCCCACTTTTGTTCGCTTTTTTCTGTGTGTTGTTTTCGGTCGTTATATTATTATATGATCGTCTAGGATAACGACCACCGCTTGACCTCAATCTTTTTCATCCAATTCCTGATCAATTTTCCTACTGCTGTTCTTCATCCTAAGGTAGGTTTCTTTTCATTCATTGTTGTTGTTGTCTGTCTTTCTTCTATGTTATCTATGTTTTCCTTTCCGTTTTGTATATAAAAGTATGCTCTTTTTGCGAATTCATGGTATTTCATGGTATAAGTTGCCCATATATGTTTCCTGCTGTTTGCGTTGCTTGCTTTCTTTATGTGTATATGTATGAACGTGGTCTTCTGTGGAGGTACGTTTTTTAGTTTATGTTTTTTTTTGCGTGTCTTTTGGTGGTCGATCGTTTGTAGCATGAGAATAAAGAGGAAGGCGGTGTCAAATAAGTTGGCTGTCGATATGCCTGTTGAAAGTGCGCAGCCGTCGGTTGCTCACGATAGTGTTGTTCGTAGTGGTTCTGTTGTTGTGTCTGATCATGGGTTGCTTCTATCAACTGGTCATGATGATCATCTGGACACTGGTGCGGCTAACATGGCTGGAACTTTTATGCCTGTTGCGCCAGTTCTTGGGGAAGGTTCTTCTGGGTCACGTGTCAGCGCTCCTCCAGATACGTTTTTATATGCTCATGGATGCCGAGTATCTCATGCGGTGCAACATGTCAATCCCACGGAATTTTTACCTGTACAAATACCAACAGTAGATGGTTCAGTTTCTATGTTTACGTCTGCTAATACTGGACAGCAGCCATTTTTAGGTGCTTCGCAAATACCTGCCTTTCAAGGTTAGTTATTTGTTTTGTTGTCTTAGGGTAATTTCCTGTTTATTACTCTATGAATGGCGATCATAACTACGACACTTTATGCAGCTTTTCCTGTAAACCAACGTGGTGGCCACAGTCGTTCGCTCTTTCATAATGGTCCTCTTATTTTAGATTTTTCGTGTGCGCGCATCTTGCCTAATCAGGAACCTACTGAATGTAAGTTTCATGGCTGATGCTTTTACAGGATGTTGCTTTATAAGATTCTATGTTATGTATTTGTTTATGTGACAACTATGTTTTTTTAGTCTTACCAGATTCATACAATCCTGGTAGGAATGGTCCGGAAACGACGCCATCTGGCAGGAGAAGTCGTGCACGTAATATAGCTCTCTATTTTGCTAATTATTTATATGTCATGATTTTGTTGTCTTATTTATAAGGTCCGTGTGCGTTTATCTTAATGTTATTTTCAGGAGGAATGCGTGGGCCTACTAATCGGTCACGTCAATATACTGGTACATGTCACATATCATGAATAGTATTACTTATGTGTTATTGTAAGTACATATAAGTATAACATTTGCTCTTTATTGTGTTTGGATTCCGATTAGTTTTAAGGAGGCATAGAGCGAGCACTAATAGAAACTATTTTTCGGATATATTTTTATTTTAAGGTGTTTGCACAGTTTATAAACTCAGGTAAGGATTACTAGAGCTATATGCCATCGTTTTTCCTACACTATGCGAGGTTAGTGGCCGTTCATACATACTGTTGCATGCTGTGGCTTCTGGTATTAACCATGCGAAGATTATGTATGCACTGGATTTCATAATTTGCGTGTCTAATCATATTTATTATTTTCAGTACTTTTGTTTTAAACTCTATTTGCTAACAGGGTGTGTTCTTATTGTTTTCCTGTGGTCTATATTTGTAAATATGTATAGTATTCTTTCTTTTCACTGAGCGCCACTAGCTTTTTGTAGTAACAACGATTACAATCGTGTATCACTATACAGAGGATGTTAGCAGACCGAATTCCAAAAAAGTAGCAGGTCAATGAAACTGATACGCGCTCTATATTAATTTTGCATTGTAAATTTTAAACCACATCATTACAGAGCGAATGTCATACTTATATATGTACTTATATACGAATTTCGCATGTTTTCATGCACACTACTTTCTTCATTTTTGCTAACCGTCTGTCTTATTTTAAATACCTGGACACAGGGCGTTCGCATGTAAGAAATCGCCAGGCGGCGCCAACACAGGGGCCTCTCGCTCCTCCACAGCGACAAGGTTATATATTATGCTTTGTTTTTCATTTTTGCTTTTTATTATGAGCACTCAGTAGTATATTACTTTAGATTCTGACATGCATTCTTTTCGTTCTCTTTTTTTAGGCGCGCCTTTGGATTATATATCGTTCGGTGGATGCGACCAGACATGCCAACATTGTTACGCTTTATTTTGGCGCGAAGAGAAGAAGGCCGGAATGCCGGTGTCTGCGCCTCCGCAGTATCAAAAGTGTTGTGCGGGTGGTCGTGTGGTTTTGCGTGCATACGCAGACTATCCAGGCTACATTATGGGTTTGTTTTCAAACAGGCACTTTATGGACAACATACGCGCATATAATCAGATGTTTGCTATGACTTCATTTGGCGCAACTATTGACAACTCTATAAATACGGGAAGGGGTCCATATGTGTTCAGAGTTTCAGGCCAAATATATCATCGGATTGGCTGCTTTTGTCCTTTTGACAATAACACCCCTAGATTCTTACAAATGTATGTTTATGATACCGACCACGAGGTGCAACATAGGTTATCTCATTTCGACCCACATGAGAGACGGATTCTACGGGAGGATATAATTGAAGGTCTCATTCAGTTTCTTAATGATAATAACAATTTGGTTCGTTTGTTTCGAACCGCAAGGGATAAGCTGCTTGAAGCCGATATACCTGATTTTCAGATTAGGCTCTTTGGTGTTGTTGGAGCACAGCGGTATGACTTGCCAGCTGGCGACACTATAGGCGCTATTGTTTATGAAGGTGGTCCCGAAAGTGCGACAGATTATGATATTGTGATAGAGCGGCATTCTAGAGAGGCAGAAAATGTAAATAAGCTTCATCCTAGATATATGGCGCTCCAATTTCCTCTTCTTTTTGTTTATGGTGAGGAAGGCTATCATTTGAGTCTGACAATCAGGAATATTGAAGATTCTGAAATACAGGCAGAAAAAAGAATGTCGATGAAGGCTTTTTATGCGTACCAATTATACGACAGAGCTGGTAGGCATAGCCTAATTACTCGAGGTGGGCGGCTATTTCAACAGTATGTCGTTAATGCATATTGTGTTATTGAACAAAGCAGGATGGACTTTATTAGACAGAAACAGAATGACATACGTAGTGAATATTTGTCGGGGATTTACGATGCTATCACTAGAGGCGACCGAGATGGACGTTTTGTGGGCTCTCGCATAATTCTGCCAGCGTCATTTACGAGCGGCCCACGTTACATGTACAGCCATTATTTAGATGCGCTTGCTATCTGTCGGGTACACGGCAACCCGAGGTTCTTTGTCACATTCACTTGCAACGTCAACTGGCCAGAAATTCAGAGGTATATGGAAGGTTTCCCATTGCTAACGGCTGCCGACAGGCCTGATGTGGTGGACAGAGTGTTCGAGCGCAAAATTCATGCATTGATAGGCTACATCAGAGATGAAGAAATCTTCGGCAGAGTTGTGGCAGGTACACTTATATTTTTACTACGGCATTCATTCATGTTATGTATCTTATGACATAATTTTGACGACTATTTTATGACGCCTTACCATGTGTTTTTTTTCTGTGTTTTTCAGTACTCTACACAGTGGAGTTTCAGAAGCGGGGCTTACCACACTGCCATATATTATTATGGACGCATAGTCAACCAGTTGATGGTGAGGATGCCGGGATAGACGGATACATAAGCGCAGAGCTTCCTAGCCATATAGAAGATCCTGAAGGATTTAGGGTCATTTCGGAGTTGATGATGCACGGTCCATGCGGGCGTGCGTATCCTAATGCCCCATGCACGGCTGGACGTGAAAATTGCAAGAAGTTATTTCCAAAAGACTACTGTGATAGGACGTACACTGATAACAAAGGTTACGTACACTATCGACGGCGTGACCAGGGTGCAGGTACATATCGTAGAGGCGTTCGGTTGGATAACGGATATGTTGTTCCGTATAATCGTGCATTGTGTATGGCTTTCTACGCGCACATTAATGTAGAGTACTGCGGTTGGACAATGCTTATAAAATACCTTTTCAAATACATATCTAAAGGGACAGACAGGATCGTAGCGAGAGTGGTTAGACCAATAGGGCAGCCAAGGCAGGCAACAGCTTCATCATCCACAAATACATTTACAGTCGATGGGTCTTCAGTTCATGTAGACGAGATACGAAATTTTGTTGATGCTAGGTATATTGGTCCACACGAGGCATGCTGGAGAATATTTGGTTTCGATATCCATAGCAGGGAACCCGCAGTTCAAATACTCACTGTACACGCTGAAAACATGCAGCAGGTAGCATTCAGAGCTTCCCAGAGCCTTGCATCAGTTACCAGCAATAGTAGAAGTAAGAAAACGACATTAACGGAATGGTTAGAATATAATCGGTTGCACACCTACGGTAGGCATCTCACTTATTTACAATTTCCATCCGAGTTTGTTTGGTCACTGAAGACTCGGAGTTGGTCTCGAAGGTTAAACAGAAACAAGCCGTCTATAGGGAGATTGACGTATGTGCATCCGGCTACCGGTGATCTTTTCTTTGAAAGAATGTTATTATGTCACCAAGTAGGTTGTACGTCGTTTGCTGACATACGCAAAGTGAATAGGATAATTCATTCTACCTACCGTTCTGCTTGTGAGGCCATGGGATTGTTAGGAGATGACCGTGAGTGGACATTAGCATTAGAAGAAGCAGCTGTCTCAGCAAGCGCCTCGGAATTGCGAGATTTATTTGTGCAAATGTTAATTTTCTGTGATGTTGCACAGCCGCCAGTATTGTTTGAAACACATTGGGAGCAGATGCGAGACGACATACCTAATAGGCTATCAATGTTGCTAAATATCCCGAGTCTGCACGTAGACGAAGGCATGGTCAGAGGCGGAGTTCTTTATGAATTACAGGCGTCCCTGGCATTTTACGGTAGGTCATTGTCAGATTTTTCGCTACCGAAACCGCCAGATGATTTGCTACGAATATTACGTAATCGGTTGGTTATGGAAGAACTAAGTTATGATCGTGTACAGCTAGCCGAAGAAAGGGACAGACTTATACCACAACTTAATCAAGAACAACGTGCAATATTTGATAGGGTTCTCGCGGCCGTTGCAAGTGGCAATCAAGAGTTGATGTTTATTTATGGGCACGGTGGCACAGGAAAGACTTTCCTCTGGAAAACCATTCTATGTGCATTACGATCCGAGGGTAAAGTTGTTTTAGCGGTCGCGTCTTCTGGGATAGCTTCGTTGCTTTTACCTTCTGGCCGGACTGCCCACTCAAGGTTCAAGCTGTCTATCAACTTAACAGACCAGTCGGTCTGCAATGTTAAAAAGAACACACAATTGGCAGAACTGCTAACAAAGACAGATTTGATTGTATGGGACGAGGCGCCAATGAATGATCGCAGATGCTTTGAGGCATTAGATCGTACGCTTAGAGATATATTAGATAAACCAGGTCATCCATTTGGGAAGAAAACAATTATTTTGGGAGGGGACTTCAGGCAGACATTGCCAGTAAAGAAACGTGCAACCAAGACGGCGATAATTTCAGCCTCCATTGCTGAGTCATACCTTTGGCGACACTTTCAGGTTATACTCTTGCATGAGAACATGCGTCTTCGTAGAGGAGTATCACCAGGCAATGTATATCATGATATAGCGATGTTCTCGGATTGGTTGCTTGACATCGGAAATGGTACAACCGGTAGACCTGACGAAACTGACCCACAGAATACATCTTGGGTAAAAATACCGGATGAATACTGTCTCGATGATTCGGATACTGGTCTGACAAAATTGGTTCAGTTTATATATGACTCTGACACACTCCACGAGCCAACCGCAGAATCGTTGCAAGACAAAGCTATTGTTTGCCCAAAAAATGAAACCGTCGATATGATAAACCAGAAAATTCTGGAAGGTGTGCATGGTGAGGGGCATTTATATAGAAGTTTTGATCAGGCAACACCTAAAATGAATGACGGTGGTGCTACCGAACTACTGTACCCATTAGAATACTTGAACAGCATGGATTTTCCGAGTATGCCTCAACATTCATTAACGCTGAAAATCGGATCACCCATAATGCTGCTTAGGAATCTTAACCTAATCGGCGGTATGTGTAACGGAACAAGATTGATTATCACTCAGCTTTTGCAACGAATAATTGAAGCAAGAATAATAACCGGCATGCGTGTAGGTCAGAAGGTTTTTCTTCCTAGAATTTTACTTACACACAATGACGACAGCATCCCTTTCATATTCAGAAGGAAACAATTTCCGGTGAAGCTATGCTACGCGATGACGATTAATAAAAGTCAGGGTCAGTCTCTAAATAAGATCGGTGTATATCTTCCTCAACCAATATTTGGCCACGGACAGTTATACGTGGCGCTGTCCCGAGCAACTTCTCCACAAGGATTGAGAATCCTTATTGGTGGGAATTCGGAATGCGAGAAGAATACAACGAAAAATATTGTCTATACAGACTTTCTAGAGAAGATCATGGTACATGGTATGTGCTAAAACACATACCTTTTATCGACCAAAACCCGACCTAATTGACCAAAAACTAACCCATAAATGCCAAATATATGTTGTTTTTGTGTTTGTGATTGTGCAGGTGCGGATATTGTGAAAATGGACAAAAATCATGAAAAATCGACAAACACGAGCACGGGATTGGAAAGAGTATGAAAAGCCGAGGCCGGGGAGGAAATTCTCAAAGTCAAAGCAAGATATGGTCAAAAGTCAAAGTCAACCCTTGGAGATTATCTACTTGGCAAAAATCACCCTTGAGAGCAACTTTGGAAATTCACACATTTTACCCTTTAACCTAAAACAAAATCTGAATTTAATCCTAAACCTAATATTATCCTAACTCTATAAACACCCCTGGCCCAATTTACTTTTATAATAACACAAACCCAACTCCCTTAAATTTAAACCCAAAGCCCACTCACCTTATTAATAAACCCGGTTACCCTCACACCCAACCCACAAAACCAGTTAAATAAAAGGATAAAAGAGCGCGTTTTACTGTTCTTCCCTCCCACCTAGTTTACCCTGCACCCATCCTTTTTACATAAGATGCTTAGTACGAGGAAAGACCTTCTAGATGATCTGCCACGTCTGACAAGGAGATGACACCATTTTTAGACCACGTTGGCAATTCAGCAGCTTATGATTGGATGGAACACCATGGCACAAGATCCTAAGGCTGACAATTAATGGGATGATGACATACATCAATCAATGGTGGAGAATAGAGATCCAGAAGCTTCACTAAAACCCTCATCTCTCCTCAGAGGCTATATAAGCTCCTCTCCAGTCACACTTTGGACTTCATTAGGAGTAGGAATAGCTTTAGGGTAGTTTAGTATTAGCAGTAGCTTATTTTAGCTTTTGTAGCCTAAATTATGTCCTTGTAATCTGATTCAAACGTTTTAATGAAGTTTTAGTTGTTTATTCACTTGTTTACGTTTATTTTCAAGTTTTCAATAGAATTGATTTCAACAGCTCTTACTCTTGTTTTCTTAAGCTCATATAAGTTTCTTTGCAGCTTTTTGAAAGATTTTGATTACTATTAAACTGTTTTACTCAATGCTCACTTAAGTTTTCATAAAAATCTAAATATACAAAAAAAATATCTTTTTGCTTATTAGCTTATTCTAGAGCTTATTTCCTATTCACTTATGCTTATTTAGATTAGATATAGCCAAATCAATCATTTTCTTACAAGTTTCAAGCTTAAAAATCTTATATTTAGTTAAAAATAAAAATAGTTAGTAAGTAAGGGAGTGTTTGGAATAGTTTAGTTTTTAGAGATAAAACTTGTAATGGCCATAACTTGATCTTTAATCAGTCTTAGAATCAACATATTAGTCGTTTTAAAGTGTTTTGGATCAGTTTCAAGTAGGTTTTAAAGATCTAAGTAGATTTCTAGAAGTTCTTATGTGTTTACTGTTTTTATCAGCCATTATGCTAGAATTAGGATAAGAGCACTTTTGGTTCAAGTTTTTGCTTCAATTAGGTTCACAATAGGTTGTAGGAGTTAGTCATAACCTGATCCCATAGCCTTGCAAGTCAAAAATACCCAAACTCACCCATTTCTACCCACTGGTTCAGCAGCCCTGCTGTCCAGCTGGGCTTACTTCTAGCTCACTATTTAGCTTACATACTTAACCAATCTGTTTTATTTTAGCTTTTTTGTAGCCTCTCCTAGCTTATCTTTATTAGTTTGCAGCTTATTATCCTTAACTTTATCATTTTAGTACTTAAATCATAGCTCAAGGTATCCCCGCTAGGCTGTTTTTGCATATTTTCTAAAGCTTCTTATGTTCTGTTATGTCAGAGTTTGAATAGCTTTCTACTTAGCTTAGATCCATTTCTAACTCCCTAGCTTGCTTTTAGGAGTAGTTTCCCAGCTTTACTTGAGTTGTTTGTGCTTGTTTTAGCTTTAGCTTATTCCTAGATAGCTTATTGAACTGCTTTTATGATGCCCCCTTAGCTAGTTTTTCCCTTGCAGCCATAGGTTAGAATTGCTTAGTTTTATGCTTTATAGGTTTAACTCTCTGCTTATCCTGTTCCCTTAGCGCTTAATAAGATTCCCCCTAGTGAGCCTTGCTCTTTCCTCCCTTTAGTTTTAGCTTTTAGTAACTTTTAAATAGCTTTTTAGAGTTCCATTATTTCCGTTTATAGGCTTTTAGAGTAAACTGCTTTTCATTTGCTTTTTAATCTGCTTATTTAGTTAGTTCTATAAAAAGCCACAGTTATATAAAATGTTCATTTTCAGTAGTTTTAACTGTATGCAAAACGAAAATTTCAAAAATGAAAAGTTTTCTGAAAAGGGTGAGTCAGGATTCGAACCCTGTTCTCCCCTTTAACCACACCTCAATACTACCACACTGAACCAGTTGTGCCCTTGGGTCTTTCTCGTAAAGTCTTGCATCATTAATTCACTTATAGCCTATTTTCTATTTAACCTTATAGCTTATAAACACTGCTTAGCTTATAGTTAGCTTATTCAACAAAGCTTTTTCAAATATGTTATTTTTCTTAGACTTAGGATAGTTTAAAGCATTTGTTATAAAAGTTTCAAATTTATTTGACATGTTTTGTTAATTTTAGTAATTTGTTTTCTTTAAAATAGTTTTTAATTCGTATTGAATAAATAAAAAGTCAAAAAAATATATTTTTCTTTTTCCTAAAGTTTTCTTTTATCTTATAATATGTAGGAAAATTATTTTCATTCCCATAGGAGTAGTTTTGCCTTAAATTCACTTTCTCTTTTGCGCGTTTACGTTTATTTACGTTTTTTTTAGGTTTTAATTACGTGTTTTACTTACTTACGTGTTATTTGTGATTTTATTTCATTATCATTAGCGTAATTCTGATCATTATCACTCGTACCCCTTTTTCATTACACATTTTCGACACGATTATCAATTTTCCATTCACACCTTCACACGGACTACGACCCGGGTAATTTCTTATTCTTTGAGAAATTGCTTGGATAATATACTACTTATAAAACAAACCTGATCATTATTGGCGCGCCTGCCGGGGAAGGTTGAGTGTTTCGGTTTGTTTTTCGATTGTGTTTTGACCTTCCCTGTATTCTTTTCTCTATATAAAAAGTAAAAAGTTAAAAAAAAAAAATTCAAAAATCGAAACACTTTTCTAATGTTGAAAATACCAAATATTAACATCTCTGTCTTCCGTTGAGGGGGCGTTGTACCAATAGTTTGCGCAAAGAGTTGTGCATTATTCGTTTCGGTTCTTTACATTCTACAGAACCACACTTTCATTGGTGCCTATCTCTCTT